>CABHPH010150855.1:26935-42351 GCA_902168325.1 Peromyscus nudipes | reverse complement strand
AAAGAAAGAAAGAAAGAAAGAAAGAAAGAAAGAAAGAAAGAAAGAAAGAAAGAAAGAAAGAAAGAGAAAAATGTTCCTGAACTGGTTCTAGAAGCAAAAAGGAGGGAAAAAAGTGAGAAAGAAAGGAATAGAATATACCTGGGAATTTTCTAGGACTAAGAAAGAACAAAATCCTCAGATTCATCAACCCTCTTACATCTCGAGGTAGGTAAATGCATCTACAGCTATGAGGAAATTCCAGAACATCAAAGAGAGAGGCAACCAGAGCACAGAGTAACAAAAAAAAAAAAAAAAAAGGCAGCAATCAACTGGCTGCAGACTTTTCAGAAAGAAAATTGATTCCAGCAGACAATGGAAGATCATTCACAAAGCACTAAAGGAAAACAATGGACAATTTATGATTCTTTCACAGTAAAGACCAAATAGACCTATCTCCAAAATTCAGAGCATTTGTTTACCAGTCACAGCTCTTTCTGAGCTAATGGCTAAGGATACATTAAACCAATAAGAAGGAAATTGAAACTGAAAGGAAAGAATAATAAGCTAATAAATTAGAAATCAGGTCATCAAAATAATCACTGGCTCCAAAATTCAAAACTAAGTTTGCAAAAGAGCTGGAAGAATGTAGAACTAAAATTTTTCACAACTATGACAAAAAGGTAGGAGACATTGGAGGTAAACAAAACACTTAAAGACATTTGTATTTTAGAATGTGGGTAAAAATATTGATTACACTTGGACGTTTAATGAAACCTATGACGTCTAAAGCAGTAAAAAGAATAAAAGAGTAATAAAAAGAACTCAATAAAACCCAGCTAAATGCAGAAAAAGAGAAGTAGCCAAGAAAAATAAATGGTAAGTTTTTAAAATATTGTATAAAAAATCAAGGTTTATCAGTCTTCCCAATAAATTTAAATGGATTAAATCTCATTGTTCTGAGACATCCTCAGACATGATTTTAAAAATCCAGTTATAACTTTTTCATAAGAGGCATAGTAACTAAAATGTAATTATACAGAAAGCTTGAAGATTAAAGGATAGAAAAATGTAAGGACTCACCCAAAGAAATGAGACATGGTAATATTAATAGCAGGCAATATTTAAAGAAGGCGACTATTGACCAGATGCACAACTCAATAGCAACCTACAGAAACACTGAACCTGAAGGCTCTGGATGCACAGAGGGGAAACAACAGAGTACACTAAAGAAGACACAAAGAAAATGCCAGGAATTGCAGGAGAAACCGAAAGATTAGATTTAACACTCCTCTTTTAGGAAAGAAGGAAGCAGACAGAAAAATGTAACAAAATCTGTGGAGCTGAGTAGAACTGATTGAACCACACAATTGCCATGAGCTTAATATGCACATGTAAGACTCCACCCTTTCCTTGTAAGTACACATGGAACATCTTTTAAATGGGCTATATAATGGCTCACAAAGGAAGTCTGAAGAGATACTAAAAATTTCTGTAATTAATGACACATTCTGTGGCTCTGATGTAACAAAATTATAAAACAATGCAAAAATTAGATCAAAAAACCTTCTCTTTTTGTTATACTTTTTTCATTGTTATAGTAAAACATGCAATATGAATAAAAGCATATGTGGTAATCCCTTGACATCTCAAAGGGACTGATTCTAAAACTGTCCTCATATACTCAAACACCTTGTTTTAAATGTAGTAGTATGCATTTGCTTATAGTTCATGCACATCTTAGTGCATACTTTAAAGCACATTTAGATTATGCATACTTCCTAATGCAATGTAAATACTATGTAAATGGTTTTTATACTGCATTGTTTGTGGCCTAGCTTCTGATACTGGCTTGAGATGCCATGGAATCGTAAAAAAAATTGGCAACAGCAAAAGGTTTTTGAATGTAGAATGACCAAAAATTGAATGAAAAACAGACACATAATGAACCCAAAGGGTTTCTGGCAGTTCTCACCTGTGTTGTTTCGGGCAACTTCACCACAGCCGTTTTTGCTGTGCATACAAAGTTTTCTGCTTTTACAGAAACACAATGGTTTGATCATTGAAAACAAAACCTTAAATCATTTCCCAACATCATTCCTCAGTACATAGTACTAAATTTGTGTAATATTGGATTGTATTATGTTAGAATGTTTGATTTTTAAAAAAATTGCCATTTGAGTTGCTGACTTGAGTTTCACTTTTTTAAAAAAAATGTTAAATTAATTTTAACCTGAGATTAGGACAGAATTCCCAACAATTTCTAAAATGATCCTAAACCTATTCTGCCACTTTATAGCATGCATTTAAGCAAAGTAGAGTTCTCAGCATTGATAATTTTAGAACCAAAATAGTAATTAAAGTATGGTTGAATTGGTGAATACAGAACCCACAGATGCAGAGCACTGTGTACCTAATACACAAGTTTTAATAAAGTTAACATCTGCATAGCCATACCAAGATTAGAAAGCACTCTCCTTCCAGAGTCTCAGACATCTAGCCTAATGTTAGGGACACACTAGGTTATTAATGAATCTTTATGGATATACAAACTGAGGGTTGAATTAAAGTGCAGGTGTAACATGTGGCATATATGCCAAGCTATAGTTGTTTGGGGACCTTCTTACCATGATCTTGACAGACTCACTGAAGAAGGTTAGGACTGAGCTAGTGAGTGAGGGGTGCCAAGATCCCAAAATTCACTTCAAGGGCACACTTCCAATGACCTAACCTCCTTCCACTAGGCCTCACCTCTTAAAGGTTTTACCACTTCTCAAAAGTGCCAGAGACTGGTGGCCAGTTTAACACATAGATCTCTCTCTCTCTCTCTCTCTCTCTCTCTCTCTCTCTCTCTCTCTCTTTTTTAAAAAGATTTATTTATTTATTATGTATACTGTGTTCTATTTGCATGTATCCTTGCAGGCCAGAAGAGGGAGCCAGATCTCATTACAGATGGTTGTGAGCCACCATATGGGTGATGGGAATTGAACTCAGGACCTCTGGAAGAACAGCCAGTGTTCTTAACCTCTGAGCCATCTCTCCAGCCCCTTAACACATAGATCTTTGGCATCACTTCCAAACAATAGCAATGTCTCTGCATCTGTTCCTATCTTTTTGTCTGCATATATGAAATGACTTTTCTACACACACACACACACACACACACACACCATGATCTGCTCATTTCCAATATCCAGGCTTCTAAGGCCAGGCATCCCATTGGCCAGGCCAACTAGGTGGCTCCTCCCCTGACACCTACACCAGCATGGTGGAAATTCCTGAGCTATTCTCTTCTAGATTTCCAGAGAACATCCTGAGAGGCTGGTGCTGTGGGATGGTCTGTATGTCAAACATGTTGCTTATTGGTCAATAAATAAAACACTGATTGGCCAGTGGTCAGGCAGGAAGAAGTATAGGTGGGACAAGGAGGAGAGAATTCTGGGAAGTGGAAGGCTGAGGAGACACTGCCAGCCGCCGCCATGACAAACAGCATGTGAAGATGCCGGTAAGCCACAAGCAATGTGGCAAGGTATAGATTTATAGAAATGGATTAATTTAAGATGTAAGAACTAGATAGCTAGAAGCCTGAGCCATTAGCCAAACAGTTTAAACAATATAAGTCTCTGTGTTTACTTGGTTGGGTCTGAGCGGCCGTGGGACTGGTGGGTGGCAGAGATTTGTCCTAACTGTGGGCCAGGCAGGAAAACTCTAGCTACAGGCTGGAGTGTCAGAACCCACACTTAAGTGAGAGACCCACCTGGTCATTGCGTTAGACATCTGCAATACTGCCTCTCCACCTGCCTTACACTCTAGGAGACACATAGTAACCTCCTCAATTTACAGACAAAGGACTAAACTCCAGATGACTGCAATGAGTCTATTAACTACTTAAGGTCTTTCACTGATAAGGATGTTATTTAAGTGTGAGGTATAACAAGATTCTTGCAGGCTCCAGTCTTTCCAAGTCTGTCACTAGGAGACAGCAGCCTGTTCTGGTAGAGTTGTAGGTTCTTTGAAGAAGAAGGGTTAGACCAGAAGCCCACCTTTATAGGGCATCTGCCTTTCCTCCCACCAGAGTCTGGACTCCCAGGGGCCCATGCAGAGGATGGTGTCAGGCTAGAAAGGCTGGAAGAGATGAGATGTGGGGGGAACAGTGGGAGACTGGGGTGGGTTAATGCAGCTGCCTTATGAAGGACATTTTTCAATTGAGCCAGTAACTGGAGGCCCTGAGCGTGTGTTCTGTCTCAGCAACTCTACAATCAGAGGATATGAACTGGTTGTGAGAAAGCCATCGGGGGCTGGCTATTCCCAAACTCTCGGAAGGCACGGAGTGAGATTTAATAAAAGGGGAAAATGGAACATTTTCATTAGCACCAAATTTTCCATTTAATTTGGACTTTTGCAAAATAAGTGGCCTAATTACTGCCATGATTTGAGCTTCACTACTTCACTACAGAAATTTCCTCTAAGAAGCCACAGACTTCACTTGAGCTCCATTTTCCAGCACTGACCTGAGTGCCCCTCCCCACAACACCTTGTCCTCATAAGCAGGAAGGCTTCTCTGTCCCCAACAGGAAGGCAGGATGCCAGGAAGGCCCACTGACCTCCTGTGCCACTTGACTCTGCTCTGTCATAGTCCCAAGATACCAGGGGGAGGGTGCCATTTTGAGGCCTTTCCCTTCCACACTTCCCTCAACTCTGTCTAGATCTGGTATGCTCTCTCCTGCCTCAGCTTGCATCTGAAAACTTGCTGAACTGAGGGAATCCTGAACATCTCCTCTCCATGAGCCTGGCTTTTGCTCTGAGTGCTATTCACCCCCAGAACTTTGTCCTTGGCTCATAAAAATGGCTGTTTCCCAGAGTCACAGAGATGCAGTCCATTTATTTGCACTGATGTCAGATATCCCAGAGAGGGGAGGGGATGCTGCCTGGCCATGGGCTGCACAGCTCCCATTGGAATTCCCCAGAGCCCTTGCTGTCCCCATAATACATCAAGCTTTGGTGCTTTAGACTAGACTACTTTCTTTACTTTTAAAATACCTGCCCCCATCTCTACTCCCAACCTCCCACCTCGGGCATGCTTGTTCCCCTGCCTTTTGCGCTTGAAAAGAATCAGGGATTAAAGAAACGGAGCAAGAAATTGCCAAAACCTAACCTAGCAGACAATCAGATAGAGTGACAAAAGGTAGGGGCTCTTCCGCCCAGGAGGAGCCTGGCAGTCCAGACAGACAGTAGCCCTAGACAGGGCATTGCAGTGGGCAGGGCCCACATCCACTTCCCACTACCTCTGACCTAGACTCCAGGCCAGGGTCCAGCAAGCATCTCAACCTTGGACCTTCGTTCCAGCAACATACCCCCTCCAATCCCACTCTGATCAGCCAAGGACAGCACACTCCCCTCTGACTGCATATCAAACCTCATACCCTAGAACGTTTCAGGGGCCCAGACCTGGCCTCATTCTCAGCACCCCAGCCCTGGGCCCATTTCCAAGTAAGACAGAGGCCACCCCAATGTCCTGAGAAAGTACAGCTATGAGTGAGAAACCCAAAGGGTTATTATAACTGGGGTATTGGTAAAACAATGTAAGCAGGATTTTTGTTTTTGTTTTTACAGAACCATGGGGTCCCTGAACATGTACTGGTGAGAAGGGATGCTTACTATATTGCCAGTTTCTGAAGGCAGACCTTTGTAGGAGCCAAGGAGAGCACAGAGGCTAGCCAGGCATTTTCTATTCTGTGGAGTGCTCAGGCCACATGACCTGATGGTGTACTCCATCCAATGTCCACCCCTGTAACCACAGCAGCTCATGGTCTACAGGGCCCCCAGCCCCCACCCTGAGAGGCTACTAAGGGTCCCCCACCCCCAGTTACCTTCCATAAAGGCATCTCCAGTCTGCAAAGCCTGGCAACTTTTGCATGTGAAGTGGCCATGAGGTGGCATCTGATGGCCCAGCAGGGCTCCCTCTGGTGCCCAATGATTATCCCTTGCTGGAATATGGTCTGGCCCAGCCCTGAAAGCTCAGCGGGTGAACCACTTCCTGAAGTGAAGAAGGGTGCTGCTAACGAAGTTGAGAGCACAGGTGTTAACCGGACAAGCCCAGTCTCTCTGCCTTTGCCCATCCACTGCCTCTCAGCCTGCAGAGAGAGCTCAGAAGCTAAAGAAGGGTCTGGGGGATGATGTGAGCACGCGAGCTTCACCTTGGCAGGACCATATCTTCCTACCACCCTCTTCTCAGGATGTGTCCGCCTCAGGACTCTGCAGGGCTAGGGCCAGAGAGGACGCATGCCAGCCACCTAGGTGTAGAGGCTGTTAGTGAGCAAAGTTCCAAAAATTCCACAGAACCAAGTACCCCAGAAGGCATTCCAAGACCCTGGGAACCCCAGAACCAGCTGCAGCAAACCCCATGCAGACCCATGCCAACTCCATTGCACTTAGCCCAGATCCTCCTTGTCCTGTGACTTTGTCACTAAGCTAGGCTAGCCAGTCCTACATTAAAGCTCCCCAAGTATCCAAGGAGACATAAAGAAAGTTTAGAGACTTTTAATTTGCCAGCACGGCTCTCCTGCCGGCCAGCAGGTTGAACGGTTGAAGAGAAGGGCAGCCGCAATAAAGGCTTATTGTTTCTCCTGTGAGTCACTGCTTGGTGACTCCTTTCTTAAGTGAGACAAAGGGAACCCAAGGCCCATAGGCATCCACAGCCTTAGAGAGCTGGGCCAACAAATAGCTGGCATCTCCTTAGCTGTCTAGAGCCAGGCCTTGGAGTGGGGACCCAATGCTATCTCCATCTGAGCTACATTCATAAGGAAGGGAAAATCTGGGTACTGTCCAATGGGAGGGACCCACACTCAGTAGAGTCCTAGAGGATCCAGAACCCTCAAAAGTGGGCCTGATGCAGGGAGGTGACCAGAAGTCTTCCGTGGGGGAGCTGTACCTCCAGAGAGCAGCTGAGAAGGGTGGAAGCCAAGGGACAAGCCTTGTTCTCTTAGCCCCACCCTGAAGGGAGGGGTATCCCAAGAAAGGTTTCCAACAGCAAAGGGAGAGCACTGCCCACAGAAGCCATGTGAGCAGAGGAGAGAAGCCCCTCTTCCAGAAGGGTGCCCAGAGTGATAGCTGAGGTCACTGGGGAGGTCAGCTCCAGGACTGATGGTCAGCGTTAGTGTCCTTACCCTTGACAGGGATGTGGGGATGTATGGGCCTTCCCAGAGATACGGTATGCACCTGAGGCAGCCACCTGGAGCCAGATCTCCTTGCCAGTGAACAGAGGAAGCTGAAAGCTGATACCAGGTCCTCGAGTCCCTCTTGCTGTGAGCACCCAGCACCATGCTCCATAATCAGCAATGCTCAGGTGCCCAGAAGGGAGCCACACTGTCTGTTCCTGTGCTCACCCACCGTGAGGCCTGAGACTTGACAAATGCATTCTATTGGCTGGTGATAGGAGATCATCTTTTCTCACCCCCCACCATCCTCTCTAGAGACTTCCTACTTCATTGCTCAGGACATTAATGGCTTTGGAGACTTTGTTCAGCCAGTGTATCACTGAAATAATGGCATTTCAGGCCGTGAGGCTGCTGGCAGGGGGTAGGGTCCTCCTGTACAGTTGTACAGATTGTTTACTTCCCGAGGACTAAGGCAGTAAATGAGAGCAGCAATCAGGACTGGGCCTCACTTGTCAATCACAGGCCCTGCCTACCAGAAGAGGTATCTTTTTCTAAGTTTAACATACATGGAGATAATATAAGGGCGAATGAAATCCTGAAAGAGAGGCAGTGGCTTGCACCCAAGCAGCAGCTATCTGGTTGCTGACTGGCTCTGTCAGTTAAGTTCTGCCCTTCCTGCTCTAGGACACACTGACGCATGAATGAATGACTTCCTGATGTTTTTGTGGCAATCACAGACCCAGTTCTGAGGAACCAGGGTTGGAGCCTTGGCCCTCCATCCCATCGTGCATGCTCTTTCCTGGGATTGGCAGACCCAGCAGGTGCCTGTGACTTTTATGTCTGCTCCAGAGGCTTCAGACTTGGTTGTGTGGGGAGCTACTGCCCAGGCCTCCCGCCTCCTGCCATCTCTCTGCTTTGGGTAATTGGATTGGGGCAAAGGGAGTATTATTTACTGGGCACAAGAACCTGTTCCTCTTAAGCCTAGCCAGCCCCAGCCCCCTTTCCAAAGAACAAAGATTGGGGATGAAATAAATTTGATAATAACCAATAAGGACCCCCAGAGAAAATAAAATGGCTTTTATTAAACTTCTTCCAAGACCCTTTGTGCTGAGCCTCTATCAGCTTCCTTGGTGGAAGCTCTCAGGCTGCCTCCTTTCCTGGCAACCGAGGGGGAGGCCCTGGTATGTCCCTGATGGCCAGCCCTAAGAACATCTCACAATAAGTCAGGCCCTCAGCCTTCCTATGGTTATCCCAAGTCACCTTCTTGAAAGATAGAACAAGAAAAACTCTCTGAGCTTGCTGCGTTCTGAGGTTCTGGTTGGAATGGTCTTCCATGCCAGGCCAGGGCTCTGGATGGTCTGTGCTGACAAGTCCCCAGCTCCAGAGGGGACCAAGTAGAGGCTTGGGCCCGCTGCCATTCATTCCAGGAGCCATCTCTCCAGGTTGAGTATGGCACGATTTAATGCCCCCCATTCCTCCATTCCTGCTCTGCATGACAAATTGTTTTAATAAACATAAACCGAGTAATAATAAAGTCATAATAAGCCCGCGACTCACCTTATATCACTGCCGTTAAATCCTCCCATAAGCCGGCGCTGGTTACAATGACAATTATGGCCGGGCCAATCCGCAGGCAGGCCTGCGTGTGGACAGATTTAATATCGTTTGTAAATATGATTAGTGGGCTGTCATGTTATTGCGAGCTGCTATTTACATTTCTCTCCGGGGTTATACACTCCGCCAAATCAACATTAAGTAGTGGGTCTCTCTTTCCTCCTTAAATCATGCATTCCCACTGCCTGTGCGGATCCTGCGTAATGAAGAAAGGGAACCTGACGGCAGGCTGGGCAGGACGGAGCAGAGCCTGGGCATTTTCTGAAGATGGATGGGTACCGAAGCCTCTAGAAAGCTCAGCCTGAAGACTCTGGTGGGTGCCTGGGCCTGGCCTCAGCAGCCCCCAACCCTCCCACCACCACCCCTCTCCCTGCCTGCTGGCTTATGAAAAATGTTCAAATAATGAATGGTTGTTGTTTACAGAAGTAATTTCATGCTACATTTCCATTATTGCCTGGATTTGTTTAGCTTCGCACACTACCCCATTGCCTACGATGAACTTTTAAGGAAATATTGCCTGCGCTTCCCGCTCTGCCGTTCCGCTTCTAATGGAACCCGCTTGCATTGGAGACATATCGTGACGCTTCATAACTGTGTGCAAATAAGCATTCTTAAACTGCTAGGGCCGATTAATCATTGTTGCAGAAGCTGGTGTGCTCTGGGGGCAGCAGAATCCACCCTAGTGGAGAGCCAAGGTGGGTGGGAAGGGCTGGGAAATGGATGCCGGGAGCAGGGTTGAGAAAGCCAGGCAGCACAGGTGTGCTTTGAGATCCGTCCTAAGTCACAAGTCCTAAGTCACAAGAGGCATCACAGGTGCGCTCTCCTGTTTTCACAAGAGCTTAGTGGGCTCCTCGGCCCGAGGGTGTAGACTAGCTACTGTGGGAGCTGCCTGGAGGATTTAGATCAAGAAGAAAGACCATATGCTTTCCTAAAGAGAGCACTCCAGACAGGACTTAATCTTCATGTGCCGGCCAAGGTCACTGAGTGGTGTGCACTGATGTATTTTATTTGACGTTATATCAACAGGGCTGTCCTAGTTAGGGTTACTATTGCTGTGATAAAAGCAACTTGAGGAGGGAAGGGTTTCTTTGGCTTACACTTCCACATCACTGCTAATATCAAAGGAAGTCAGGGAAGGAACCTGGAGGCAGAAGCTGATGCTGAGGCCATGGAGTGAGTGTTGCTTACTGGCTTGCTTTCCACGGCTTGCTCAGCTTGATTTCTTATAGAACCCAGAATCACCAGCCCAGGGGTGGCCCCACCCACAACAGACTCGGCTCTCTCCTGTCAATCACTAACTAAAAAAATGCCCTACAGGCTTGCCTATAGCCTGATCCTATGGAGGCATTTTCTTAATTGAGGTTCCCACCTCTCAGATGACTTCAGCTTATGTCAAGTTGACATAAAACTAGCCAGGACAAGGCCTATTCGTGGACTCAGAGAAATGACCCAGCGCTGTGTTTTCTGAGCCTGCAGATGGATGCCTACATAGTTTCTGTTTCTTTTGTCGATATATACCAGACCCCAGGCTACAGCTGTCAGGGCTTCTGCCCCGTGTCCTCGCTGCTCTAGGCTCTTCCCGATCCCCAGTGAGCTTAGAGACCAGGAAGTCAGCTTTGGAGAATGAGACCAGAAAGCCAAATGTTGGGAGCGATTTATGACAGGAGAGGAAGCAGGCTTTAGCTGAGAGCCTCCGAAGGGTCCTACAAGTAAAGCTTCAGCCATGGGTTTCATTCCCAACACTTCATTTCCTTCCTGATTCTTGGCTGAGCTGGAGCTATGAGAGGATCTAGACTGCTCTATCTGTTGGCAATTCCTGCATTCACTCAACAAAGAGTGGGGGTTATAGGCACTATTCTGGACACCGGACCCACTCCTAGGACTCAACAGAGTTCAGACTTTAATGAAAGAGGGCTGTAGGGCCTTCTCTGTGTGGTCACAGGGGTTGAACACTGCACAAATCTAGGACATGGGTACAGCGTATGGAGACTGTAATGTGACTAGTGGTCTCTGAAAGCATGCAGCACTGGAGCCTGGACACAGACGAGGCAGAGGTCTGATGGTTCGAGAACAGGATGACCACCATAGAAGGGAGACGCCAAGTCACAAAGCCGAAATCGACTGGGAGCATGGAGTCTCCTTCCTTCTCAGAGAAGGTGAGGGTTCAGCTCAGGGCACACGTGTGAGTTCTCGCTGAGTCCACGTGCGTGCACACCTGTGCACATTTTCTTCTTTATTAATGGCTACTGAGTAACATGATTTCTCCTGGTGGCCTGCAGTTGCCAAGCTTTGCACAGTGCATATTTATTATTTTAATAAAAAGAAATGAAGACACAGAGTTTGCTAAGGTCAAGATGGAGCTGGAAATGTTTAGGGGAGGGTTTCATCCAAAGGGTTAAAATGATAAACAGTTTGCACTTAGGTGGCCACACAATCCACTCTTTAGAGAATGAGTCTCCCAAGGGTAAGATGATAGGTCTCGGGGTGCCCTAGGTTAAAAGCGGTGCGAAACCAATCACAGACCACAAAATGAGCCCCATGTTGACTGGGACCACCGGCCCACACAAGCTAGAGCAGAACCCATTGCCTTGGCCCGTGGTTGTCTGGTTCCCAGCAGCAGAGAGGAGTTTTGAGCCTTAGTAAAGGAGTTTGTTGGACACTGGAAATAGCAAGTGGCATTGACTTTCCTGTGTTTGGCTGCTCTAAGACTGGCAGGAGGCTTTGCAGGCACCACTCCTTGCCTGGAGGACCCTCCAGGCCTGTACTGCCCCCTGCCTGTTCTGCAGGGCCACTCCTCAAGACTATCCAAAGGGAACCTAGTGAGAGGCCTTGCCTTCGACCCTCTGACACTGCCCCCCCCCGCACCCCCCTCCTCCCCACCGTTCAGAGAATAGGACAGAAGCATCTTGGACAGACACAGCTTCGAATCTGGCACGTGAGCAGAAGGCCAGTCTGCTCCTCCCTGACCCAGCTCTGCAATTGAGCCCTGGCCAGCAACAGTGGCCATGAGGCTCCATGAGAGCCCTAGCACCTGGGCACAAGACAAAAAAGGTAAGTTCTGCTTAGGCACGGCGAAGTGTGTGTGTGTGTGTGTGTGTGTGTGTGTGTGTGTGTTGGGGGTGTCTCAAATGATTGAGGAGACTTGAGTATATATAGCTACTTATTGATTTTAATTTCCATCACGTTTCTTTTCCTAAGCAACTTAACACAACCGAGAAAACGTGATGGGGAAAGAACACATAAGCGGAATCCACTTCTATCGTGATTTTCCCAAAGCAGTTTACCTCCAAGACCTGTGGGAAAACAGACCCTAAGCTGGTACAGGGCAAGATCCTGGCAGTGGTCAGAGTTGGCTGAGGGCAAAGTAGGGTGAAGATGCATTGCATGAAGTCAGGGTGGGGCTCTAGGCGTGGGGAGGGGATCAGGGTCAGATGAGACAGGGTGGGAGACACCTGGAAGGAGGGAGATGAAGAAATGAGATTAGGATCCATAAAATCCCACAGGGAGCAGGCTAACATGAGAATTACTCTGGGTGGTGGTGGTGGTGGTGGGCTCAGGGTGAACTGGACTCCAAAAGGTGCAGGTAGTTACTCTGGATAACTGTTGAGAGCCTTCCTGACCCTTGCACCACCTCTGTGTCTCACGAGTGCATTTACATGGTGTGTGACACAGACAGCACATGTATGTGGCATGTCTAGTGAATGCATGTGTGTGTTCACCTGTGGATGTGACATATGGGTGCACATTTTATACCATGTTCAGTGTACACATGATAGTCTTTCTTAAAAATCACAAAATGGATCAAGGATTCTGATCAGGAAGATAAGCAGCCTGCAAAGCTCTGACTGAACACTGAATCCCACAGCCGCTAAAAGCGATTTATCAAAACCAAAGGCCTGTAGCAGCAAGGCCCAGAGGTGCCCTCTGGCCCCTGCTGGCTTTAGAGGGCTAATTCCCAGTCACTGGCAGTGGAGAAGGTGGCGGCTGGTGAAGAACTGATGTTCCTTGACTCTGGAACTTTCTGCCCAGCATCTTACCCTGCAGCTCTCAGGTTGTGATTGGGTAATCTTGACTGTCAACTTGATTGGATCTAAAATCAACTAAGAAACGCTCTGCTGTGGGTCTCTGTGAGGACTTTCCGAGGAAGGATTGACTGAGGGGAGGAGACCTGCCCCCAGAGTGGACAGCATCTCTGCAGAGGCTCAGATCCAGCCAGAGGTCCTCGGTAAGAGCAGTGCTGCTTGCTGGTCTTCACTTCTTGCTGGTGAGCTCATCAGGCCCATTGTTGCCACTGACATCAGAACCTTGCCTTCTCAGCCTTCCCGTGTAGGCTGAAGACAGTGGCTCTCCAGCAATTCTCTAGGACTTTGTACTGGGATCTTCCAGGTGTAGCTGAATAGAGTCACTCCTGGCAAAGACAGGCTCCCGGAATGCCTAACATCTCCACGTCTGGGTTACCAGGTAGCAAAGGACCTTTTCAGTTTTCATGGGTAAGACCCAGTACATGGGGTTTCAAAATTAGGCAGACTCTGTCCGGGCAATCCCGACATCAGTTCTGACCCCACACTTCGCTGTGTAGCCAATTGTTGCTGTTTCTTGCAGATGCTAGGAGGTTGTGGACTCTCTGTGGGCTCAGTTTCTATGGGTTTGCCCATTAAGAAGGCTATTAACAGAGCTGGTGATGCTGCTCAGTTGGTAGAATACTTATCCAGAACACATGAAGACCTAAACTCAATCCCCAGTGCCTGCAGGAAGGAGAATCAAAAGTTCAAGGTCATTCTTGCCTACACAGTAGGTTCAAGTCCAGTGTGGGATACATAGGACTAAGTCTTAAAAATAAAATAAAATAAATGGCTATTGTGCCATCCTCATGGCTTAATTGCCTCCTGAAACAGCTGGAGGTTTGGCCCTGCTGTGCAGCCCCCTGGGACCTTAGGCAAGTCATTTAGCCCTTCTGAGCTTCAGACTGTCTGTGGAAGAGGCTTGGCAAGCGCACTAACTACATGGGATTGTTACAGGGTTTAAATTAAACCCCCAAATTTGCTTCATACAGGGTCTGACATTGATTGGGCCATTGAATAATGATAATTATATAGGCAGGCTTCTGTATCTATGAGGTCCAAACCTGCAGATTCAACCAATGATGGGCGGAAAATGCTTTTAGAAAAAAATAAAACCCACAAAACAGCTACATCTGTACTGAGCAAACACAATCTTAATTTCCTTGCGTTGTTCCCTAAACAATACAGAACAACTATTTACCTAGCATCTACATTGGCTCATGTGTCATAAGTAGTGTAGAGATTATTTAAAGGATTGGGGGGGGTGTGGGGACTCTCTGCAAACATTGTACCATTTCACATAAGGGACTTGAGCCTCTGGAATTTTGGTATCATCCTAGTTTGCTCTCTAATTACTGTGATAAGACATTCAGACCAAAGGCACCATTTCCTTGAGGAGGAAATGGTTTGATTGGCTTGTATGCCCCAGGCACAGTCCATCATGGAAGGAAGTCAGGGCAGGAGCTCAAAGCATGAACCTAGAGGCAGGAACTCAAGCAGAGACCATGGATGCATGCTGCTTACTGGCTTGTTCCCCATGGCTTGCTCAGCTTACTTTCTTATACCAACAAGGACCACTTGCCCAGGGTTGACACCACCCACGGTGAACTGGGCCCTCCCACATCAATCATTAATCAAGGAAATGACATATAGACTTGCCCACGGGCAATGTGATGGAGGCATTTTCTCGATTGAAGTTCCCTTTCCCAGATGACTCTAGCTTGTTTCAGGTTAACAAAACAAAAACCAACCAGCCAAACAAAAAACTAGCCAACACAGTATCCATACGGGTAGAGGAGGAAGGCCCTGGACTAGGGCCCTTGTATAAGGATGACAGCTAGAGTTGTATCATGCTTTGTGCCCAGTCCTGTCTTAGTAGCATATGTGTGTGTATGTTTTATGTATATGTATACACATATATAACTATATGCCAATTCATTTCATTTTTGTCATAATAACAAGGTAGGTCCTATTCTTTTTTAAAATTTATACTCCATCTCTATCTCTGTATGTCTCTGTCTCTCTTTCTGTCTCTGTCTCTCTCTGTGTGTGTACACTTGAGAGGAGGTAGCCACAAAGACCAGAGGTGTCAGATCCCCTGGAGTTAAAAGTGGTTGTAAGCTACCTGTAATGGGTACTGGGAACTGCACTCAGGTTCTCTGGAAGATAAGTAAGCACTCTTAACCATCGAGCCATCGTTCCAGCCCAGATCCTGTTCTTAAATACCCACTTTATAGATAGGAAACTGAGAGCCAACAACATTGAGAACAAATTTCAATTCATGGAAAATGGAAGAATCAGACTCATGACCATAAGTTGTTTGGCTTTTATTTATTTATTTTTCTTTCTTTCTTTCTTTCTTTCTTTCTTTCTTTCTTTCTTTCTTTCTTTCTTTTTTTTTTCCTGCTGAGCTTGGTGGTAAACACTTAATCACAGCACTCAGGAGGGATCAGCAAGTGGATCTCTGTGAGTTCAAGGCCAGCCTGGTGAGACATACCCTGTTTCAAAAGAAATTACTTTTTTCGCCGGGCGGTGGTGGCGCACGCCTTTAATCCCAGCAGTCGGGAGGCAGAGCCAGGTGGATCTTTGTGAGTTCGAGGCCAGCCTG
>CABHPH010150855.1:0-22680 GCA_902168325.1 Peromyscus nudipes | reverse complement strand
GTGTGTGTGTGTCTGTGTGTGTCTGTGTGTGTCTGTGTGTGTGTGTGTCTGTGTCTGTGTCTGTGTTCGTGAGTGTGTGCATGCATGCTAGGGCAGAGTTTCACAGTAGGCCAGCACCATAGCCAGGCCAGGAAAGCACAGTGGCTATTGTGGGGTACCAGCCCTGAACACTGGGACCTGAGTGTCAGACCTGGCTCTGTGCCTGTACACCTGCCTGCCTCCCGGAATCTGCCTGACTTTACTACTAATAGATTTAGGATTTTTCTTTGTAAAGAAATACAACCCAGCATGTGGGAGCTGGGGGTCCTCAGCCCACCCAGATTTTATGCCCCACTCAGGTCTCCCCTGGGAGGGTTGGAGTTGGGCTCCACTCTCCCCAAGAGGCATGGGAAGTAGAAGAAGCTGGAGGGCCCCATTCTGGCCTCTGACAAACTGCATTGGGATGCCCAGAGGGGTTTATTTGGATTTTTTAATTATCATTTTTTTTTTACTTTTTTTTTCCTCCTCATGAAAAAGTTTTAATATACACAGTAAATTAAGCCCAGAAAAAAAGGAGGGGGGCACATTTCATCTTTAATCTATTTACTTCTGAATATTTAACATACAATTCTGGCACCAATCACCAAATTTAACTGGAAAATTACTCACTAATCTGTTTGCTTATTTGGAATAATTGGGTCGGCTGCCAGCGCGAGGATTTCCCCCCCTGTTTAATATCTCAGTTAGTAGTCCAATTTCAGCTTGGCGGCATAATTACTCTGACAGAGCTGTAGCCACGGGGCCTGTGAGTGGGGCTGCTTTTAAACCGTAAATTATGAAGGATTAGCATTTATGAATTTTAAATCAGGGCTGGGGTAGGAGACACTAAAGCTGCTTAACGCTGGGGAACAGCAGCCTCCACTCAGTGGCATCTGCGGTAACCCTTCCGTTCCCAGGACATCTGAATGATGGGGAACCTGGAGTGGTGACCTGGTGGGACATGGGGATCTACAGGGTGGGTCACAGAGGTATGCAGAGGAGTGATGAGGCAGTGATAGAGTCCCTGAGGGTTGGGATGCCTGATTGAAGTGATGTGAAAAAGAGTTCAGCCTATGCCCATCTGCTTCTGTAGGTAGCAACAAGGTTCTACTCTTCATTGCCCTAGGGGGAGGCTAGAAGTAACAACCCAGGGCTGAGGTCGATCTCTGTAGCCCCCTGCCTCCACACAGTTCTCTACCCCATGGCAGGATGGGCCTCTGTTCTTGAGACTCTTCTGCTAGCTGGTGCTACTTTCTGGATGACAGACAGGAGGGCCATCCATGCCTTCCCTGGCCTGTCATGGCAGATCTAAAGATCCCTCCTCCTCATATTGCATCCCCATATGCCCCTCTCTGACACCTGGTGGCATGCACCCAGCTGTGAAACTAGACCTTGTTAGTTTGAAAACTGAGCCAAGTCTCTTGGTAGCTGTGTGACCTTGGATAAATTACTTAGTCTTGCTGAGTCTCCATCCTCACTCCTACCTGCGGGGCTGCCAGGAGACTTGTGGGAAATTCCATGGGTGGGGCATAGGACACTGTAGTTGGCACATGTAAGCATGGATTCAATTGACTCAATGCTCTTCGGAATCTTCCTCTAAATTGGAGTCAATGCGTTGTATCCACTGCCCTCCGCTTGTCCCTCATTCATTCTAGAGGAAACCTCAGTGTCTGGCCCCAAGACTATATGGGCTCTTCTCAGAAGTTCCTTGGTCAGGATCCTGCTTTTCTACCACTTGACCTGGTGGGGGCAGAGTGGCTTCCAAGTTCAGATCAGGTCAGTGGGGCTTGAACCAGTGGGGTGACCTTAAGCAAGCTGGCTAACTTTTCTGTGCCTCCCTTTCCTACTTTGAAAACTAGGAATGACAGCAGAAGCCTCTCAGCGCAGCAGTGTTGAGAAGTTTAATGAGTTGATCAAGTACAGCATCCAGGGTCATCCTTGAGGCACAGGAAGTATCAGCTATTTATTATTCACACAAGGGAGAAGACTGGCCCTGCCTGTTCTGGGGTTCCAAGGTGACTTTCTTTGGGTTTGGGGGATCTTCAACTTGTCTATAAAACCAGGAGGAAAGAAGACAGGACCCAACAGGCAGGGCATGATGGAGACCAATCTGGAACACATGCTACACTGTGCCTGAGATCCAGCAGTCCCCACAGAGGCCACCTGTCCACACATTGATCTTAGGGTCTTCCTATTACCTGTAGTTCTGGTAAGGGGCCACTGCGGGACTTGGTGAGATTACCAGGGCCCAGGAGAGAGGTAGAGCAGTAGGGGAAAAGGGCATATTCTCCGCCTAGAGACACCTGTGTGTGAACCAGCACTCAGACCAGTCCAGAGCTCTGTGCTTGAGGCTCCCAGGCCAGAGCTAGCATAAGGCAGTAGGCAGCCAGGCAAGGAAAAGACCCAATCCAGGGAGCCCAGTGTGAAGAATGGACAGGTTGGGCTGCTGAATTGAGGGGCCTGACATCTAAGCCTGTTGGATGAGTCCCCTAAACCTTTCCCATTTCTACTGCTTCTTATTGCCTCCCAGGGTCAACCGTACTGGGGTCTGGATTATGATGTATACACAATGTAACAAGCTGCCATTGCCTTAACTGTCCTTTGGAACTTATTCCCCTTTCTGGGCCTCACTGTGCTCATGGGAAGGACTTGTCAGTCCGTGGACCTAACATTTGAGTTCACACACTGCTGTCCCCCAGAGTGGACCAGGCATATCACTTGCTCACTACAGAAGGTCTCATGGTCCCACCCTAGGACCAAGTTAGATGGAGTTTGACTTCAAGATGCCACTGGATGAATGTGGCTGCCCAACATCATCCACAACCTTAGGCCTAATGACTAGCCAAACACAGTTCAAGTAGCCCCAGCATGGCTGGCAGTGGGGGCCCTGGGACACATCACACACACACACACACACACACACACACACACACACACACACAGCCTTCCATGAGCCTCATGTGCTGTGCTAATGCTGTTTTTTTTTTTTTAAGATGCCTTCCACAATCATTTTACTCTAGTAAATAAACCTTAAGGATCTTCCCTTTGTTCCCTTATACCATGTTCCCAGGGGTTCTGGCCCTCCAGGGCCACAGGATTTGGGGGAGGCGGCAAAGGGGGTGGTCGCAGCAGTAAACGCACATGTACATCCAGGCCAAGGAAAGGCTGCGTTCCCAGCGGCCTCACAAGATTTCTGGCCCTGCTGGTCTTCGACCACGCTAGGATGCTTGATGGATGGGAAGTGCCCGGTTTGTCGAGTCCTTGCTGGGCTTTGTGATAACTCATTATATTTCTTTCTTTACAAATTGCCCCATTAGCACTCCCGAACTGAACGGAATCATAAAGCCAGGAGCATCCCAGCTTGGGCTGAGCCTGGGCTATGAATTACCTGTGGAGCGAAGGCTGCATTTTGAGGCAGAGGCTACAGGGGCAGATGGCTGAAGTGGGTCCTAAATCCTGCAAGGGAAATGGGTTTGTTTTCTTTAAACTTAAGAGAATAAAAGAGTTCTAACCAAGTCCTGCTGGATTTAAATAGCAAGCTCTGCCTCGCTGCTCATTGGCTTTCAAGCTGAGGGCGCTGATCCCTGTTTGAGGGGTTAAACTCTAACCCCATTAAGCCATTTATGGAAAGCTGACCACAGGGAGGTAGGCAGCCCCTCTTCCTGCAGCCTGCCTAAACCCCACAGATTCTGAAATTGCTTGTCACTCCCAGTCAGAGGGGTCTAAACAAGTAGGCACTAATCCTCTCTGTTAAGGAGATACTTATTTTGTCTGAAAAACTTCAAAGAGCCCATGACAGACTCTCAAAATCAAAATTAGCATTCCAATGAGGATTTAAAAAATAATAATTCTTACAGTGCTGCAAAGAAGAGGGGGAGAGGTGAAGAGACTTGGCCTGGAGGCTGTGAAGGGAAGTGTGGGTGGGGAGTATGGGGGGAGCAGCTTTCATCTCCCACCCACAGCCCACAAGCAAGCCAGGAGCTATGGGGTCAGCTCCTGTGGGCTGAGATGCTGGAACCCCACCCCCACCAAGGGGTGAAGGCTGCACCACTGGCCAGGCCCTTCAGGATGGATAGGCAATGGCCAGGGCCCCAAAAGGATGGTGCAGATGAGAAGGCCAAGGCTTAGAGAGGGCCTCAGGCTTCAGTGAAAGCCTGCTGCCCACCTTCAGGGTGCCTTGTCTGAAGGCAACAACGGTGTACTCTGATCACAAGGCTTGGAGGAGTGAAGGGATGTTGACAGGTGTCCTGAGACAGCTGAGTGGCAGAGCATGGGGCCTGGTTGCCTTTCTAACACATGCTCATGGCAGGGCTTTATCTGGGGGCATATTTAGGAGTTCTAATACTCTCCCTGAGTTCTGAAGACTCTCAATCTATTACCCATTGAGACTCCATCTACCCTCAAGCTGTCCCTGGCCCTTAGCTTAACTATCTCACCCCAACCTGACTGTCCTACAATCCATTTCCCCACCCTCTCACCAGAATCACCTGGAATTCTCATCTCTCATGGGACCCTACTCTTCCAGACCCCAGCTTCCGGTGATGACCCCAGTCATCAGGAGCTACTGGGTTCTAGAAGGCTGTTCCTCCCTCCTGGTTCCCAGCCTCTTCCTTTTTGAAGTTGTTCAGATGAAACAGGGCTTCCTGCCTCTGTGCCAGCTCCCCTAACTCCTCTGTTGGCTCTTGCTGGGGTTGCCTGGGAGTGTCATGCTTCAGAACAGGGTGATCTCTGAGGACGCCTCAGGGAACTGGCTCTCACAGCCTCAGGCAGGAGTTGCTAGGTGAGCAAATGAACCATCCGAATTAGCCAGCCAGTGCAGGATAAGGGGACCTATCTGAGCTTAGACAATGCTCGTGTCCGTTCTTTAGCCCTAGGATAAGTTGCCAGGACTTTCCTGGAGCCCAGTTGGCCCTGGTTACCTGTTCTACTAACTATTTATGGTAGTTTAAATGAGAAATGTTTACACAAGCTCATTTATTTCAATACTTGGTCCTCAGTTGGTGGTGCTGTTTGAGGAGATTATGGAACCTTTAGGAGATGCAGCCTGCTGGAGGAAGCATGTCACTGGGAGTGAGCTCGGAAGGAAGGTTTATAACCTCGCTCTGCTTCTTGTTCCTTCTCTCAGCTTCCTATGTGTGGAGCTTCCTGCTCTTGCCACCATTATGAGCTCTCCCTCCAGAACCGTAAGCTAAATTAAACTCTTCTTAGGAGTTGTTTTTGGTCATTGTATTTTATCACAGCAACAGAAAAGTAACCAGTACATTGTTGGTCACCACATACACTCAGAAGTGGAAGAGAGAAGCATCTGTAGCTTCCCTCTTCTTACCCATGCATGCTCTGTCACCAATGAGAGAAATCCTAGTAAGCAGCTGCTCATCCATTACAGTGGCCATTGGCTTCTGGCACTAGAAAAAAAAAACCTGGATATTTCCAAAAGGCTTATCTTCAGGCATTAATAATTCCTCAGGCAGGGATGTTCTCTCTTAACTGCCTGGATCATCCCTGTGAAACTGGTCCTTGTTCAAGTACTTTCATACCCACCACCTATATCAAGGATGCCTAGAACATTCATGCTCAGAGACCATGGAGCCAGAGTTGTCCAAACAAAATATATTATGAGACCATAGTCAAATTTTAAAAAAGGTCAGAACAGTTTTGATTATTTAGTTAGCCAATTATTATTATTAGATTTTTAAACTCTAAACCATATCATTTTAACATGCAATTTGTGTTAGATTTTTATCACTTAAGACAATCACCTGAAAGAACATTGAAAAGGCTCACAGTGTTAAAGATTCTAGTCCATTTTTGGCTGGCTCCACTGTTTTTAGGCCCTTGGCAAGGCAGCACATCATGAAGAGGGCATGGAAGAGGAGAGGTACTCACCTCACGGTATCCAGGAAGCAGAGAGAGGGAGGGAGAACAAGGAAGGAGCCTAAGACAAGATAAATCTTCCCCAGACATACCCCAGGGGTCCTTCCTACAAGAAGATCTCACTTCCTACTTTCTACACCACCCAAGAATGCTATCATGTCCTGAAGGCATTGATCAGACATGTCAAGGGACTGGTCCACTGATGAAGTCAGAGGTCACACCCCAAAGGCGTCCCCTCAGAACACTGCTTGCATGGGTGACCTAGTCTTCAAAACAGGAGCCTTTGGAGAGTTGCTTGGTATTCAAATCATAACACGATCCATACATATTCTTTTTGCCTTGCTGGGGATTGAATTCAGACATGTCCATTTTTCAATAAGATACTTTACATTCTTTCTGTGTATGTGTAGCTATGACTCAGGAATGTCGTGTGGATTGCACACTTCCAGCTCATCTCAATGTCAACTAGCGGGGTTTGAGTTCCACCGCTGGGCCGCCATACTGGGCAGAAAGTGGCCCAGAGGAAACTGGGAAGGAGGACAATGGAGACAAAATGCAACTGGGCTTTGAGATAGTCTCCCGACTCCCCCTCCCAGCTCTGTCACGGCCCTGGAAGACCCTTGTGGGACCATAGGCACCGAGAAAGAGCCCTGAGCTGAAGCTACAGCTCATATGACATGAATGACCTCTTTCTCACCAAACACATGTGGTGTTGGCAGATTAGGAACTATCTGGAACACAGGAACACAGGACCCCGGCTGGCCCTGCCCTCATGCCATGAGGCTAGGGAAGGAGAAGCCATGAAGACATTGATGGCACCTGCACTGTGCCAGGCTCTGTGCGTATGCTATGGGCACAGTCCCCACCCTACAGGAGCTGGCAGTTGGAGCGTGCGTCAGCACAATGTCAGTGTTGAGAGGGCTCTGATTAGAAAAGCAACTACTGAGGACAGGGTATTGCTTTTGTGAGTGGACTTTTTAAAAATAGGGTCTCATGTAGGTCAGGATGGTCTCAAACTCACTATGCATCTGAGGATGGTCTTGAACTCTTGATCCACTTGCTAAGTGCTGGGTATACCACTATGTCTGGGCAGATATTTGTCTGTCGTGGGAAGATGACATCAGAGATATTTTAATTGAGTCTGTGGGAAAGGATAGAGAATCTGCCTGAGGTGGCTTTTTCTGCAGTAGGGACCCACCAAGCATCCTGAAACTGTCCCAGGACACTAGCATTTCCTGTCAGGATGGACAGCCAGCTGAAATAGTTCCTTAGGCACACCAAGTGGGTGGCCCAACCCTACTCAAAGTCTGGCTAGGCTAGGCTCCATCTTTTGGGTTGCTGTGTTCTCAGTGAATCCTGTGAGCAAAACTCAACCTACCATTTCCTGTAGGCACCCCAGACGTACTCTGCAGAAATCCTTGGTTAAGGAAGCGAACTGGGTCCACTAAGGCAGGAGAACCAGCCTAGGTCCTGTGGGCCACAGCCCTGAGGAAGGGGCCTGCTAGCCTCCTGGGCCTTGATATGAATGCTGTAAGGCCCATACTCTGCACGCAGGGTCTAGCTGCTTCTTGCCCCCACCTGGTCACTAAGCACCGCTGCCAGTAATGAGCATCTCCTGCTCTACAGATGCTCAGAGGAGGCCTCCTGGCAGTCTGGCCTTGTTCTCATTGTCCCGCTTCAGCCCAAATGCACCAGGCCCAGGCCTCAATCGTGATCAATGGGCCGAGGATGTGCTGACGCGGCACTTTCATCTTTTCTCAAGGCCGGTGTTTGAACTTCTCCGAGCTAGCGGCCTTCCCAAACGGGCTTGTCTTCTAAGAAGGCGGCCAATCTCTCTTCCCTTGCTTCCTAAGCAGGTTGATCCTGAGAGTTATTGAGGCACAAAAAGGAGACGTTCAAAGGCAAATCTAAATTACCGTCCTCTTCAAACTGGGGGAAAAGTCTTATTAAGTCGCCTGCGTGTGAATCCCGGCCTATTTCTGTCTGCAGACCTCTCTTCCTTTGTACCACATAAATGGACACATCTTATTGATTTTCTTTCAACCTGGATCACCTCTATGGCTGTGAATATGGGCGGACAAGTGCTTTTCCTTCCCTGTTCTGTGAGGGGGAGAAAGGATGGGGGACGAACAGCCAGAGGAGCCCAACCTCCTGGGTCTTTGCCTCCTCCTCACCGCCTGCTCCATGCCTTCTTCCCACAGGACTCCACATTTTTCTCAGAGGAGCCAGGGGAGGTCACTGTGGGCCTGTAGAGACACTTGAGGCCACAGAGCTACAGGGACTTGAGGCAGCAGAGAGCCTACAGAGGAACCTGGAAGTTGTCCTTACCCTTCGCCTGTTCCCTTTACTTCCTGTGTCTACTGCATTTCTTCTGTGATCACTGGACCTCACACCTTTCTTGCTCTTCCCAGCTCTGACCTTCTTGTTGAATCACACACACACACACACACACACACACACACACACAAACGCACGCGTGCACGTGCACATACACACACATACTTGCACGCTCCCACCTAATGGATCTAATAGAAAACAGAAATCTGTTTTCCGATCCAGAAAGCCCTCCTGAGCGTGGTCCCAGGTCTCATTCCCTTATACTTCAAGACCCCTCTCAACGCCAACTATTTAGTGACAATAACCCTACTTAAAATCTCCCCACATCCATTATATTCCCTAATGTAGAACTTGCTCTGTTTATCTGAAGAGCACCAATCACAACTGACACACTGTATATTTTCTTGCCTGTGTTGTTTGTCTTTCTCACTAAAAAACTCCATATTGGCTGAGTGTGATGCCTCATCTCTATAAATCCCAGGACTTGGGAGGCTGAGGCAGAAGGATTGCCATGAGCTGGAAGCCACTTGAACTACATATCTAGTTCCAGGCCAGGCTGGGCTTTAGAGTGAGACTCAAGAAATGCAGAAAATACAAAAAGCCTTCACATCAGCAAGTCCTCAGAACTTAGGACAGTGTTTAGTAAAAGCAGGGCTCCGTAGATGATGTCCAATGAATGAGTGACTGTAACAGGCCAATACAGGGACACTGGTCACTCCTGTGATTCATGTACCAACTTCCAGACAGAGGGTGCCACAGAGTGCCCAGTCTGGACTCAGGCTCCTCGAGGGTGGGTCCAGGTCCTTCCCTAGGCCTGAGGCTTGGCCTGGATATTGACTGTCACTGTTTTCTGTCTAGGACAGATGCTTCTATGTCTAGGACAATGTCATTGATCACTGTGTAACAGGGAGATGCCCACTGTGAAGTTGTTTCACCCCCACGGGACCCAACTGGCTGACCAGGATAGCATCATATAAATGCCCTCACCCCTTAGCTGCCCTCCATAGGCCAGGCCCAAGAGGATGGAGTATCTTGAACAGATCTGGGCTTCCCTTACTGCACGTACCTGGGGTGGAGAAATATGTATAGCACGTAATATATAAACAGCCCTGCTCCCCAGTTACTCCCTACATCAATGGTTCTCAACCTGTGGGTTGTGATGCCTTTGGGATTCACATATCAGGTACCCTGCATATCAGATATTTACATCATAATTCATAGCAGTAGCAAAATTACAGTTACTAAGTAGCAACAAAATAATTTCATAGTTGGTGGTCACCACAACGTGAGGAACTGCATTAAAGGGTTGCAGCATTAGGAAGGTCGAGGACCACTGCCTACATGGCTCTTTTTCTACCTGCACCACCTCAGTTTCCCCGTGTGCAACAATGAAGGGCAGGCCCTGACAGTACATGGCTGTTTTACATGTCCTCCCACTGGGCAGAATCATCTTTGAGGAACAGGACTACAACTGATTTTTCTCCTGATCCAGCCCAAGTCGCCTGGCTCCGAAGGGGGGGGGGGAAGTGCTCCTAGGTGTTTGTTAAATGAATGGACGGACAAAGAAAAGAAAGAGCCCACAAGTGTGCAGCCCATAAAAGAATGGGCTGTTAGTGCCAGTATCAGTGTGAGGTCCCAGCCGGAGAAAGCCTTTGTGGAAACCCTGGTGCAGATGTTTGCTGGAGAGGAGAAGACAGACAGATGGAAGAAAGGCCTAGGAATCCTTAAGGGAAAAGAAGCTCATTTCCAAGCGGGAAGCTATAGGCTGCGGGAAGACAAAAAAAATCTCAAAATTAAACCAAAGGAGGGGTTTGGGGAGCGATGGGGCTCCGCGGGATTTATTAATGCACGCCTCCGAGTGATTCTTCCTCATGCAATCTAGCCACTGGGTTAGCACCGACTTCCAAATTATATTTAATTGGACAATTATTCAAACTGAAAAACCTGCACAGGAAACGAAGGCGGTCCTTAATAAACACCTTGTCTGCTCAGCCCCAAACAGGCAAGTCGTTTACTGACCCAAGAGGCACAATTTTGTCTTTGGTAAATTTATTTTGAAGTAATTGCCGACTCCGGGAGTAACCATTTTTCAAAGAGAAACTTGGCTCCAGCTAGCAGAATAATAAATTGTTCCCTGACCTGTGTGACGCCTTATCCCATTAGAAAGATGTGCGCTCTGAGGGCGGAGGGCGGTGCGCAGTGCACCGGGATGGCCCGCGCGCCGCCAGCTGGTGACCGTGGGACTCTAGCGGGTTGACCTGGGAACAGTCACCGGCCAGCCAGGCTTTCTCTGCAGGAGGCGCTGTGAGACCAAGAGCGGGAACTTGTTAGGGGCCCAGATAGTCCTGCTCCGGGATGAAGATTTATCCATCCTTGTACCTGCTTAGCCCTCCTGGCTGCTCTCACTGGCCCGGTCTGGACTTTCTCGGTGCTCCCTGTGACGTTAGGCAAGGCAGACAAACGGGCAGTGAGCATTGAGGAAATCTGCTGTAAGGAATGAAGGATATATGCAAATGAGCATCTCCAACAGTTGAGGACCCAGCTGGCCTCAGGTTGCTTCCTTTCAAGCAATTTATAAAAACTGTAGGAGAGAGAGTAAAGGGATTCCTAGTGGGTTTCCTCTGTAGATCAGGGTATCTTTCTCCCATGCTCAGGAACACTCAAAGGTCGTCCCCAAACATAGGCTTAGCTGAAGCTGTCCCTGTGGAACAAGGCACCCTGTTGTGGTGCAGATATGCCCCAGTGTCACAAGACCTACCCTGAGATGACAGGGTGCAGTGGTCCTTGACACAAATGAACTCGAGAGTCATCTCTGGACAAGCCAGATGCCCCTCAGCGGGTGTCCTTCCTTCAGGTCACATAGGTGCTTGCAAAGTCCCTCACCTGTGACCATCCATCCTCCCTTCTCCAACTGGAAAAACCAAAGCCCCAACTTCAGAGCAGGTCAGAGGGCAAAGCAGGGTGGGAAGCTGGAGCTCTGTTTCCCAGGACTCTTTTCTCTAGGCCAAGCTGCCTCCCAGCACCAGCTTGCTTCCCTCTGAGTGGGGAGCAGCCCCTCAGAAATCACTTGGGTGAGCTATGCATCCCATTTTATAGTCTGGGAAAACAAGGCTCCCAATCTGTCTTGCCTCAGGTCAAACTTAGAGGACCTGTCTTTCAGGCATCCACAGCAGGGGAGCCAGGGCTGGCCTCTTGTTACCATCCTTGGTCCCTTTTGGAGGTTCTAAGACTTGGGCCCCTTGGATCTTGAAGTTTATTTGGGAGAACTTGGACCCCATAATGTATGTTGTGGCCCCGATAACCTGGGTCATTTCACTGCCCCCACCCATCCCAGGAAACCTCCGGACGACTAAGTGAGCCTGTCCCATGCCCTCCCATTGTCCCTCTGCCACTGTTTTTGGTCCTGCCTAGGGTTCTTCTGTCAACTCCCTACAAATCCGCTGTCATATACCACCTGATGGCTTCCTTTAGGATTCAATGACTCTGGCTGTCATATACCACCTGATGGCTTCCTTTAGGATTCAATGATTCTGGCTGTCATATACCACCTGATGGCTTCCTTTAGGATTCAATGACTCTGGCTTCCCCTGAGGTATGGGAAAATAAAAACAGCTGACATAACCCCAGTGTCCATTAGAGGCCAACCATTGGAGGAACTGGAGCTATTTCTCTTAGAGGAGGCCGGATTCTAGGAGACTGTGTTCAGAGAGGGAGGGCCACAGGGAAAGCAGCTGAGCTGGGGTTAGGAGAGTGGATTCTGAAGTGAGACCCAGTATTGCCTTTCTTTCCTTTAGTCAACGATGTGACTTCCCAAACCTACATTGCCTCCCAGAGACCATTTCCATGCCTGGAAAATGGAATGAACAATCATTTGTTAAGTTGTGCTAATGGAGGCATGGTTGTTTTAATATTTGCTAGATGCCAAGTGTGGTGTTAGAAACATTTATATTTCTACTCATTTAATCTGCACTAAAAGGCTATGAGGTAGGTATGAGTTCTTTGTTCTTCATTTAAAAAATGAGGACAAAACACAGAGAGATTAAGTGACTCACTAAGGTCACGCAGTAACCCTTTCTCCTATTAGATATAATGGGCCTAGGACACTGCAAGTGCTTGATAAATATTAGTACAGTGACTATGCAAAACTGACTTTAAAGGAGCTGGGGCATGTCTCAGTGGTCGAACACTTGCCTAACGTGAGTTCTATTCCATCACTGAAGAATCAAAAACACAGGCAAACAAATCCGCCTTTCCCTGTACCATCTAAAGGGCAGAAGAATAGCAGACATTTGGGGGATTAAGAAAGCAAGGTGTGTGTCCAGGGGAGCACAAGGGACAGGAGGGGGGCAAGAGCTGCCTCTGGCACGTCACTGTGGGGTCATTCCATGTGTAGTCATTGACCCAAGACCTAAGAAGGTTAACTGGGAAAAGTCTGACCTTGGACCACAGGCCTCCAGGGCTCTGGCCAAAACCAGAGACCAGAATCCAGAAGCAGATGGTTTCTCACTCTGCGACCCCACAATGGAAAGGGAAGAGTGTGGGACCACAGCAGGTGAAGGCCACACACCAGGGCGTGGTCGGAGTTTGGAGAATTCCACTGGGCGAAGAGGGGAAAAAAGAAGGGCCAGGCCTGGGCACCCGGAGGATGTCCTTGGTACAGTGAGGAGGCTCTGTTCGTGTCTCATACCTGGACACCACTGCCTCCTAATCCCAAGGGGGGCCTCATTGCTAGCTTCTGTGTGTCTGCTCCTCCTCCACGCTTGAAAACTCCCCACCCACTTTCGCCTCCACACCCACAGTTCTGACCACACTTTGACCCTGGCACCAGCCCTCTGGAAGCTTCTTAGCCACCCCACAAGGGCAGCACCCCAGACTGGTCTCATCTCACATTACACTCCGATTCCTCGCTGTCACCCGTCACCTCACACCCCTCCTCATTCCCCCAAAGGACAACCTAATTACCCACTCAAGCTGTGTCCTCTGCTTTGAATTTCCTTCTCTCTCTTCCCCTCCACGGGGAATTGTATTAATCCTTCAAAGCTCCAGTGCATGGCTTCTTCTTCCATGCAGCCTATTCCAATCTCCTTTCTTCTTTAGAGAGTCCAGGCAATCAGATAAAAATAAAAGGACTCATTTCTATGGCACTTAGTATCATCCAGCACCACTGGAAAAGCTTTGTACCTTCAGTTCCCCTCACCTTACATCTGTATGATGCAGTGGCCATATTGCCCCCCATTTTACAAGTCAAGTACAGAAAGGTCATGTAGCCTGTCCAGGGCACACAGTTTCTAAGGAATAGAGGAGATCCTCAAACCCAGAAAGCATAGCTCCAGATCCTTAACCACAGCAATAATCTCTCCTTTATTCATGGTTTCCCTTCCCATGGCTTCTATTACCCATGGTCAGAAAATATTACATGGAATATTCTAGAAATACAATTTTTAGGTTTTTTTTTTAAGGTTTTCAAACACTTTTCTGTGCTTGGGTGTTTTGCCTGCATGCGTGTCTGTGCACCACATCCATGCCACGCCCATGGAGGCTAGAAGAGGGCAGAAGAGCCTTTGGAACTAGAGCTACAGATGGTTGTGAGCCACCTCACCATGTGTGGCTGCTGGGAACCGAACCCTGGTCCTCTGGAAGAACAGCCACTGCTCTTAACTGCTGAGCCACCTCTCCAGCCTCAATTCGCAGGTTTTTAAACTGCATGCTGTTTTAGGTAGCATGATGAAATCACGGACTCATTAGTTACTTTTCCTGTGGTTGTGACAACATTCCTGGCAAGACCAACTTAATCAGGGAACGGTTTCTATTTTGGCTCATAGTTTGAGGGTACCGTCCATCACAACAGAGAAGGCATGGCGGAGAGTGCTACCTTATCCACAGCAGCAGGAGCATGAGGCACGCGGCGATGTTCGCATCACATCTGCAGTCAGAAGTGAGCGTGTGTGGATGGTGCTGCTCAGCTTGCTTTTTCCTTTCCATTCAGTCCAGGCCATGGTACAGTGCTGATACATTCAGGGTGGGTCTTCCTTCCTCGTCTAAACCTTTCTGGAAACACCCTCACACACACATTGTGCTTCCACAGTGATTCTAACCCAGTCAAGAAGCCAATGAGGATTATCCATCCATAACATGCTGCTGTCCCAACTAGGAGGTGAATTATCTCTTTGTCCAATGTATCTACCTGGTGCACACTACCTGCCCATCAGCCATCGGTTAATAATTGTCTGCTATCAAAACACCAGTGTTGAAATGACCCCTGTTTACCAAACAGTGGCCCAAAGCACAAGAGCAGTGATGCAAAGGAGACACCAGGACACCAAACATGGAATGACAGAGTAACTCTGGGACTGTGCGGCCATACTGTGGGACATGTGGGGAAAGTGGTACATGTCTGTAGGCTTGGTACTATGCAAGGTATCAGACATCTGCTGGGGGTCTTAGAATACATCCCTCATGGATATAGCAGCACTATTTCATATCCGCAGGTTTGGATGTTGATATACAACCTTGTTCCTTTCTACAGTGTAGAGAGGAAACTTTGAACTTTGTCTCAGTAGCATCAATTACCGTGGTTGACTCCTGGAAGCATGGAGCTGTGACATCCTATTCCCAAAGCTGTGCTGCCTCACTAGAAGCATCCTACAAGGTAAGATCCTCCCCAGGCACCACCTCTACCCTCCTCCCAGGCCCTGGGATCTCACAGTTCTCACAGACCCCTAGAGCTGCCTTGTCCCTGCCTGCCAAGACCTCCTTCGGTTGGACAGCTTCCAAATCAAGCAGAAAGGCCCATCTAGAGACGGCCTCCAGAGTAACTGTTCCTCTCCAAGCCTCCCCTTCTGCACCCCACCCTGTATCACACCATGCTCAACCCTAGAAAAGAATGAGGTCAGAGCCCAGGATAGTAGGCATCTCCGCAGTGTCTCTCGTGAGGTCAAGTTTCTCAGGCCACCCTTCTTCTTTCAGTGGAGACATGTGCAATGCTTCCGGAGCAGATTAAGTCTGAGTAGAGCTGAGATGTATTTTTTCCCTGTGGGGCTGGTACCAGAAGTTCCTCAGCTGGGTAGATGTGCCTAAACAGGAGAAGTCAGGGTTTCCTATCTAATACAGGAGGTCATGTATGTTTGGCTCCTGGAGCAAAATTCCCAGTATCTGTGGGCAGGCTGAGTGCAGTAGGCTGGGAAGCCTGGCATCTCTCAAGTTGTACTCTACCATGTACGTTTTAAATCCCACTGTTGGTGATCTCCATCGTCCAGTGTTAACATCACTCGGAACTGGTGTCTAATAGCAGGCATGAAACTGCTGTATCTACGTTAGCACTATTAAAGGCCAGGCAACCTTCTGTAAATGGAAGACAATGTACCTAGGGCCTGGCCCAGGGGAGAGGCCATTCTACTTTCCTCCCTTTTGCTTCCTTACACAAATATGTGCTGAACATTTGTGCCAAGGCCTCTGATGGAAAAAAGTGCTGAAAAGACATTATCACGGACTTCACCGCGTTAACAGCCCGTGGGAGGCAGCCAGGAAAATCCACTCTGCACTCACTTCAAGAGCATAGGCTGAGAGGAAGCTCGGGGGCTGTAGCTCATGGTACCACAATAGAAGAGATCAAGGAAGGCTTGTGTGGGATAGGCTTGTGAGCGTCAGCGTCAGCAGGGCCTTGTGGGATAGACTGAGGAGATCTGGCTCCCCCAGGGTTCTCTATACAGGGAGGCTCCTGGGGAATGGGAGGGGATATGAGCTTCAGCACACAGAAGGCTCTTTCTGTAGAGGAGAGAGGAGTGAGCCTGGAGCCAGGGACACCCAGAGGACAATGATGACGGGCAGGGGAAATCCTGGAGACCTGTCCCAGCGAAGTGGCCGCAGGGGTGGAGAGGAAATTGTATGTGTAGTTTTTCTCTGTGGGGCTGATACCGGAAGTTCCTCAGCTGGGTAGATGTGCCTAAACTCAGCTGGGAGTTGTATGTATGAGGTGATTGTTGAGTACATTTAGTGACTCCTGTGCTAGCATCTGCTCTTCAGTTTGAGGTAGATATATCAGCTTCCCTTGCAGAAGTCCTTTGTGAGAGCTGGTATCTGTTCCATTCTGGCAGAAAGCAGGTGGCATCTGTCTAAGTGCTGGGTGAGGCATCTCATCTCTGGACTGTTTTCACAGATGTAACCACAGTTATGCACGGGACTGATCAGTATTGTGCCCTAGGGTTGGGAACAGTGCGGAGCGGGGAATCAGAGGAAGGGGCAGCCTAGTGCTACGGAGAATGTGTGACCCTTCTGCTCAGGACACAGTGGACCCATGGAGACCCTGCTGTGGTGGGAAGCTAAACTGGGAGAAAAGGAACAACATTGGTGCTTTTAGCCTCTTGGGGACTTGTCATGGTGAAAAAGGATGACCTGGGAATTCTAGTTCCTGGTTCCTGAATGTGAGGGCTATACACAGGAGGAGAGGTCAACAACGACCTGGGCTTCTGACATGGAAGATGGGGGCAGATGATGAGGTGATGTTCTGAGGTAGACTCCAAGAGAAAGGAGGATGGGCTGAGCAGAAAGGCTGTGTCCACCCTGAGTCTCTGCATGGGCCCCAATCTGTGACTCTGGAGAACTCTCTTATTTCTCCCCAGTCTCTATTTCTAGACAAAAGAACTTGGCAGCCTCATGAAAGGGGTTCCTCCTATCTTTCTCACCCCTAGACCAACTCTCATCTTCCTTGATGTCATCTCTGGACCATGCACAAGATTCCCTTGAGCCCCTTCCTCCATGGGCCCAGCACTTGGCTGAATATGAGCTATCTGGAGCTAGGAATGGACAGTCAGGAATAGACAGGAGTCAGACCCACCTGAGTTCAGCAGGCACAGCACTACAAGATCTATTCATCCAGTTTTGCCAAAGTGTGGCCCTTTCTTTTCTATATTTCATCTCATCTTGTTCTTGGACTCATGTATGCAAGCACCTGAGAAGGAACAGAGAAAATATTTGAACTTCCCAGTTAAGTGGGTGCATGCAGCCTTCCCTAGTTCAAAACTATCTTTCAGATTAACTCAGAATCTTTTGCATAAATACCATCTTTCACGCTTCAATCCTCCCTTGAGGAGTGTTTCTTTGTGTGTGTGTGTGTGTGTGTGTGTGTGTGCTCATGTTTGTGCAAGTACATGTATATATGCAGATATTTGTGCATGTATGTTCGTATACATGTGGGAACCAAAGGACATCATCATCCACTTTTTTATTTGTGCAAGGCAGGATCTCTCACTTGCCTAGAACTTCCTAACTAGTCTAGGCTGGCTGGCCAGTGAGCTCCAGGAATCTGTGTCTCTGCCTCCCTAGCACTGAGATTAAAATCATGGGCCAGCACTCCAAACTTTTTTTTTTTAAACTGTGGATTCTGGGCTTGAACTCATGTCTTTGTGCTTGCAAATACTTTGCCAACTGAGCTATCTCTTCAGCCCTCTGTTTTCTTCTATCTTACTTCCTTCTGTCCAAAAAGGCCACCACCTGCAGGGGCAGCTCGGGATCCTCACAGAACAAGGGAAAGGCCTCAGGCTTGCATGGTTTCCTTTGAACTTCACTTGCACTGAGCAGGTAGTGGACCATGGCACTCTACTCATAGTGCCTTGGCCAGGGCTTATCATGAGCCCCCACTGTGGAATAGGAAGCCCAGTATTGCCAGATGCTAAGGCGAAGAGAGGAATCATAAGTGACACCAACAAGCAGGGCTGGGGATGCAGCTTCACGGCGGAGGGCGCTAGCATGTATGAGGCTCTGAGTTCTACGCCAGGCAAGACAAAAACAAATGAAAACAAACACAGTGATATAACAACCTAAGCCACACTAATATCTGTTCTGCAGCTTCCAATACTGACCTACTCCTGACCTCTTTGAATCCATCTCCATCCCCAGGTCCTCTTCAAAGCCTGGCAACACTGAGTCAACTGTGAGAATGCCCTGGGCTCATAGCCTTGACCGTGTCTTCCACCATTACTAAACCACTGCCTGGGCTGGTTCATGGCAGCACTGTAGGGAGGGAGGAGGTCACTGCAAATTTGGTATTGTTCCTTTATCCAGGCAGATAATTAAGCAAATGCCCCCCCCCAGTGAGGTTCCCTACAACCCAATATACACATAATTCCCAGGACAAGATATCTTTCTCCCTACCCCACTGAGCCATCTCATCAGCCCCCCTCTATCCTTATTAAGTCATGTTCGGCCCACATTCAGGGGCATTCAGTTTTCCCTCCTTGGTTAAATCTTTCTGGAAACACCCAAACAGATATCCCCAGAGGCATGTTTCTGTAGTGATTCTAAATCAATGAAGATTAACCATCACATCCACCCTGAGACCTGGGTCCTGATTCAAGTCCGAAGTTACCAGCTGTCCAGGGCCAGGCTTCACAGCACGACCTACCTGGCAGCTGACAGCTCTTTGTGTCCCATCCTGGTGGTTGTGTGGTCCCATTAGGGCTACAGACGCTCTGGATGGTTCTGGCCATCTCTGCATGGGTGATGAATGATCTCCAGGGTTATCAGCACCCTGGGAGGGAGTCACCAATTTCCCGGCCTGTCACGTCACCATAATTTCTAAGGCACAGGAAGCTGATCTCATCTCTGGACACCATTTGACTCTGTTTCTGCCCAAAAGGCTTTTTTTGTGGCCAGGCTCAGAAGGGAGGGCCGGGAGTGGGAACGTATTCTAGATGCTGACAAGCACTCTTTGCTGGCCTTCTGGACAGATGGCATACTAGGTTCACTGGGCCCTGGCCTCAGCATATGCTCCTGGCTCACCTGAGACCCTGATGTCACCGTGAACACCAATATCGATGGAGCTGCAGGAAGCAGGTGAGGCAAAGGCCATCAGGGCCATCACACTGTGCAGGCTGCCCCTCTAGATTTGACAGAAATCCTAAATCTTCCAAGGGACCAAGGACAGAGACCTGTCAGGACAGGAAGACTTGTGTGACCCCGGTCCTTTCACAGTGGTCCCAACAGACTGAATTTGAGTTACCTCTATTTCTATCAAGGAGCCCAGGGCAGTGAGCAGAGCTGGTGGGTAGGGACTGTGTGAGCCCCTTTTAAAGCTAGGCATTGTTTGAATGAACTGTGGCAGGGGAAGCCTGCAGGTAACAGGCAGCAGGGCTCCGTGGCTGGCAGGACAAGGAGCCCCCAGGTAACTGAACAGGCTGAAGGCTCAGCTCACCTGGGAAACTAAAACTGCCAGGACAGCTCCAGAGTTTCAGGTCCAAGCTCAGAAGCAGACAGAGCCGCACAGGAAGAGAAGAGAGGATCTCTGCGCCTAGGACCTCTGGTTTGTGTTGCCTCCGGAGGTAGCAGGCCAAGGTGCAGGCTGGGAGTTAGAATCCAGGCCACCTCCTCAGGCCAATAATTAAGGAAAGCAGGGGCTCCAGGCTGGCACAATGAGGAACAGGGGTGTGGATAGGGAGACTTCATCTCAACACAAGATAAAACTTCCAACTGTCAGAGCATCCAATTTAGCAGAGACTCTAAAAGGAAGACATCCCATCAACCCTCTGATTGTTTGCGAGCTTTGAAGACTGCCTGTAAAACCTCCTCGGTAATTAAGTAGAATGACTCCATTTTGCCACGTAAGTATGGTTATTGCTCCTTGGTGGCTGCGATTAATATAAAAGCAGATTAAGGAAGCCATCATCAAGGCATAATGAGTTTTTAAATATTAATTAATATGTTAATAACCATTCTAGGTTGAGGGTGAGGTTTGGGGGCTGTTAGAGATTATTTCTGCTAGGGACCCAGGAATGCCAGCATCCTCACCCTCCCCACCCCCCGCCCCCACCGCCCCCACACTTCCCACGGGCCCCAGAGGGAGCACTAGAAGGATGGAAATCAGGGCTCTCTTTTATTAATAGCCATGTGCATGTCCAATGTGTCTTTCCAGAGTGGTTTCCAGCTCATAGAACATGGAGCCGTGTGTGCTGAAGATCGTTGGCACCCATCACTCCCCCATGCTTAACAGTAGCCTCTGCACCTCCTGTGGGTCTGGTTAAAAATGAGAATCCCAGGAGAGACTCCAGGTACACTTTTCCCAGCAGCCTGGAACCAAAAGCTGTAAGCAGAGGAGAGCTAGCAACCCGGCTCCAAGCTCCTTCCTTGCGTGGGTCAGCAAGGCGTCCACTAACACTGTGCCTGCAGCCCACACAGCATTGTGGGTTCCAACCAGCAAGCTCTAAAAGCAAAGCCACCATTGGGAGGAGCTGGGGGGGATAGTGGTCAGAGGATGTGTGATGTGAGAAAGTAAAAGGAATGGTTTCTTCACAGCACTCTTGACTTCCGGTCTTAGGATGAGCACGTGAACAGACAGTTCTGTTCCTCACTGGCTAAGGTTTTTCCCTAGTACCGGAAGCCAATGAACTAGGTTAGAGCTGGACTTGGACCAATCTCAAGGACATCTACACACTTGAACCAAGATTTCACATCCTCCCCTTCTCCCTTCTCCCCTCTCTCAAGGAACAACCAACCAGCCACACTGTCCTGGCTAGTTCATCCGTGTGATCTGCCATGAACCCCACAGATGCCAGGAAGCCAATGCTAGGTAAGGCCCCTGGAATCTGAGCGCCTCACCATTATTCATGAAGTTCCTACAGACAACCTGGAAGTAAAAATGAAATTCCTCTCTACTTGTTAACCCATGCTCAAAAATCTTTGTTATTTTTTCAGATGTCTCAGAGAGAAGCCCTTCCTTGGAGGAGGTTTGGGGTTCAAGGAAGGTACCTCTTTGTCCTGGCAGCCTTTATGGGATTCTCCTAGGATCATTTTCAAGGTTGATTTGAGTTAATCACATTCTCTTACCTGTGTCACTTTCTTTAAACGCCATATAAAACACAAGCCACAATGCCAAATCCAAGCCATTTGGAAGCACATGTGACTGCTGTGACGCTGACCTTTGTATCTGCAGTCAAGGGCTCCGCAGGTGCTAATAGGCCAGGATGGAGAGCAAGAGCACCAGGTCACATCTGTGTGACCAGGTCCCTCATGTGGCCCCCCAGGACCAGTTTCTCCTGTGGAATGGGATGACAGTCCTGCCCTGATGGCCTGCCAGAGTTGTGAAAATGAACCGAGGAACTCTCAAGCTATAGAGGGAGTACCAAGATGAGGCATGTGTACCATGTTTCTCCTCTCTTTCTAGAGCTTGCCTCCTACCTGGGGACCATCTCCAAGGGAGAGGCCGCATTGGTGAGGAAAAGTCTGCCAGGCCCAGCTGCCTTCAGGATACTTCCCACTCTCAGTCCCAACTCCACTCACACCCTCGGAATTTCACCTTTCTGACACTCCCCCCCCCATCCTTGTTTCTCTGGATAAAAGGACACTCATGTTTTGGAGCTGAACCCACGTGCTCATCTCCAGGGCTAAAAGCTCAGGCTCCCAGCAGCCCAGCATTCTGGAACATGTCTGTGAAACCTCATTCGAGAAACGTCCCCTTAGGTACCCACATTTTCCTTAGCCCAGCTCAGGTGCACATCCAGGGAGCCCCTGGAGAGGTGACTCCAGTATGCTGTCCTGGTATTCTGCCCCAGGGCACAATGAAATTCTGGATGCTGTGAACACAGAACCACCTTGCATCCAGATGAGTTTTGACCTTGCTGGGACATGAGATTGAGCCCCATCCCAAGAGCAGTAACTGGGCTCAGTAGAGCCTACAAGGGCACTGAGAAAGGCCTCTGGATGTGTTAGAAGCTGATCAGCAGGGAAGGGGTAGGCGGGCTTCTGGTTGGGCACCTGCCTCCCCCTAACTGAAGCCTCCTTCCACAACGGGAAGCCTCATCTGGCAGGCCCAGCCACAGGCTTCAAGCATAGAGGTTCCAGCCAGGCCCAGTCTGAATGCTTGTTTCTGATCTCTTCTTGCAGCAGATCGGCCGTGTTGCTGTGAGGGGTTGGTGCCAATGACTGAACAGGGCTGTTCCCTGATAATTACAGCTTCGGAAGTCCAACTGGGAGGCAGGTATGAGGGTAACTCTAAACACTGACTTCCAAGAGCACCCTCTTCACCACCCCCACCACGAAGTTATTGCTCAGAGGTCCTCTGGGTACTGACTAAAAGATCCCTAAAGGTTTGGAACCAAAAGTCTATTGGACATTGAAGGCCCACATGCTTGGTAAGGCTTGGTCGATAACCTCAGAGGCTAGTATTCTATGTGTGACTATTGAACACGGAAATGCAGCTGGTGTGAATAAGGAACCAAGCTTGCAAGTTTATTTAATTCATGTAAATAGCTCTGTGGGGTCAGTGGCTATGGATTGGACAGCGTAGCTCTTGGCAGAAGTCAGAAAAGCTGCCCAGATTCCTCTTGGGATCCAGTTACTGGCCAGTTGGTTGAGACTATGAGGAATGCCATGGTTGTCCTCTAATCATGTCCTCTCCACCAACCAAACCAGAGGAGGGAAGGAAGTTGCCCACTGATGAGGGAAACTATGCTGAGCTCCAAA
>CABHPH010150854.1:49418-66830 GCA_902168325.1 Peromyscus nudipes | reverse complement strand
ACACACACACACACACACACACACACACACACACACCCCACATAAAGTAAAGAACCAAAAAACTAAAATCCAAAATATACAAATAAAGGATCAATAAGAGAAAAATATCCCAACAAATCAATGTGAGACAAAAATTCTGTAAAAATACCATTGATTTTTATTCTGTGCTGGCCATATGTACCCGGGAATGGGGTTATACTGAAGTGTGGTTAATATACCCAGTGAGACACCACTGGAAAAAAAAACATTTTTTTTTTCCTTTGCCAGCTGGTAACAATTGTAGGTACCTCCTTGGTGTGGAGTGAGATCTTATGTCTGCTTCCCAGTATCAGCACACTCAGGGCCTGTGTGTCCTGCCACAGATTTTGTGAATTCTTTTGTGCATCATTCCTGCTGTATCTGGAAGACACTGTTTCCTTGAAGTAATCCTTCCCATCTAGCTCTCACAATTTTTCCACCTCCTCTTCTTTGTAGCTCTCTGAGCCCTTAGGTGGGGCAGGATTTGATGAAGACATCCCATTTAAGACTGAAGATTCCCAAATCTCACATTCTCTGAGATTCTCTGTGTTAGTTCTCATATACTGCAGGAAAGGCTTCTCTGATGGTGGATGAGTAGGAAAATGATCCATGTTTATAGAAGAATTGTTGTTGGGGATTTTTTCTCTCTTTTGGGGGGCCTGCCACCCAGCTCCCAAATACATCACACACGAAGGTTTATTATTACTTATGAATGCCCTGCCTTAACGTGGCTTAGTTTCTAGCCAGCTTTCCTTATCTTAAATTATCCTGTCTACCTTTTGCCTCTGGGCTTTTCCCATTCTCTAACTTCTGTAAATCTTACTCTTACTCTGTGGCTTGCTGTGTAGCTGTGTGGCTGGCCCCTAGAGTCCTCCTCCTTCTCTGGCTCCTAGATTTTAGATCTCTCTTCCCAGATTTCTCCTGCTATTTATACTCTCTGCCTGCCAGCCCTGCCTATGCTTTCTCTTGTCTTGCTATTAGCCAGTTCTTTATTAAACCATCAGGTGTTTTTTGTTTGTTTGATTTTGTTTTTCAAGACAGGGTTTCTATGTGTAGTTCCTTTCCTGGAACTCACTCTGTAGCCCAGGCTGACCTTGAACTCACAGATATCAGCCTGGTTCTGCCTCCCCAGTGCTGGGATCAAAGGCGTCCACCACTATTGCCCGGCCCATCAGGCGTTTTACACAGGCACAGTACCACAGCTTCATAGAGTTAAACCAATTTAATATAAACAAAAGTAACACACCTTTAAATATTCTACTACAAAGAATGTCATTGGGAGTCATTTTATTGCTATGTTCCTCTAGCAGAACAAAAGTATTTGATTTTTCCTTAGGTGAATGGCCTATCTAGTCTCATATTTTGGGCTAGCCTAGGTGTGTCAGGCATTTATTCGACCTCATCGAACGGGCCTTAAGTTCACTTACATCCTACCAGAGACTGCTTGGTTACTCACACAACATTTGTGCCACTATTACATCAACATATCTTGCATGTGGGTCACTATTGCAGGTTACGGTGTATCTTGTTGATAATTACCTTTATCCTTGGGTTCTTACATACATAAATATAATCTTCTTAGTCTGTATGTTACAAGGATTGGGGAAAGACCAGGAGTCCTGCACCCTACACAAAGGACTACAGACAACTAAGGTATACTAAAAGACAAAGAAGAGTCTTCCCCAAGAAAAAGCACACCAATTGGTTATCCAATACCAACTTGTCAGCCCTGAAAACAAACCCTTCAGTTGTGAGCTTGCTTTTCAAGCCCCAGAATCAGTTTCACATAATCTTCACTGTTTTCTATAATATTAAGCCAACCCTAATATTCCTAAAATGAAGCTAATTTACTATCAACAGTTAAGAAAATATTCAGACCCCACTCAACCATTAATATTGGGAATTTTCTCCAATCCCAGGACATTGGCTGAACTTCACTTTGGGTTGAATTTGCATACATACAGAAGATTTTTTAGTAATACTTAACAAGGTCCTTTTTGATTTTCATTAATTTTAGATGAATCTTCCACATCTAAATGTCCCTATAGAACATTTTTTCCTACATGTCCTAAAGCTGTTAGATCATCCAGTTATATTATACAGGTAAGGTAATAGAGTACTAAATCAGATGAAACATAAAAGAACATCAAAAAGGAGCCAAGGATCTCTTGCTTTGAACTTGCTATTCTTAATTAGAATTGTCCTAGACCCATCTTGTTAAGAAACTATGTTTATATTGTGTATTAGGTGATTCCATGAAAAAAGACCTTATAACATTTATTTAAAATGAAAGATGAATTAGTACTCCCTAGGAAACTATAATAAGTAGAATATCATTTTGATCTTAAAGTTTTATCATTACCAATATGCTTATTATATGCAATAAAAGATTAGGAAAATGATGAGTACAGACACTAATGTGAGATATGGAGTTCTCTAAAAATTGCATTCTATTTTCTAACAATGGCAACTGTGTCCTGAAATACTTTGACTAGAAACGTGTAACTTATGCTCATAAAATACATCTAAATCCCTAAATCCACCTCTGCCATAGAATAAAATGGTGGATTTGGGAATTAGAATAAACAATTAGAAAAGAAAATTTTAGTTATTTCTATAAGCTTCAAAAACTTCTGTATTGCGCAAGTGTTGATGAAATGGCTATAAACTAATTACTCTACAATTTAGGATGAAGTGTCCCTTTGGTCCAGATGTCCTTTAGATCAATGTTGTGAACTCTGTTAGAACATTTTGAATGGTTTCTGCTGCAGTAGGGACTTAGCTTTGTGCTCTGGTATACAACCCAAAGTAGTTGCAATATACTATATTGGGGAAGGGGGTCTCTTGGACTTTAAAGAGCAATTAAAATGGAGGCAGTTTTTTTTGCCTGGAAATGTGATATATATATATATGTGTGTGTGTATATATATATATGTATATGCATATATCATATATGTATATGGGTGTGCCTCTATTCTATATAGATATTTGAGGAGGTAAATAGTTTTAATGCACACTCTGGGATAATGATGTCTCCAGGAGTCATGTACTGTCTAAACTTCAAAAATGAATAAATAAAAATAAATATAAACCAATAAAAACAAGCATAAAATATAGTACAGATAATTAAAAACACTAAAGCAGTACTTTAAAATTAACTAAAACCTAGAGTAATGAAAATTTACAGGTAGCAAAATAAACATAATCAAAAATATCATGTCTAAATGATTGTATGACTAACATTTTATATACAAAGCTTACTTCTTGAACATAAATAGGGAATATATGCATAGGTATATGGGATATAATTTGAAAAGTAAAAGCAAATTTTAGAATTCTATGTATCATGAAAAACTTCAGTTTTGTAACAGATTTAATAGCAATTGCATCTGATTCCTTTTTTACTTTTTTACAAAAACTGTAATGTAAATCATAGTATAAAATATATAAGACAACCCAATTACAATTATAGATTAAACTATACCATTGACACTGAAAAGTTTCTGGTTCTAAGTGATTTAATTAATATTTCAACAGATCCACATCAAAACCTGTGCTATAATGTGAGAGAGTTTATTTTCACTTTAATCCTTTGAAGGGAGTGACTATTGCATTTATGCTATAAAAATGTGTAAAACCTTAAGGAAATTAGTTATTTTGTTTGAACTTTTAGACAATAAAATAGAAAGAAGAAATTCATAATGAGGGATGCACAAAACAACCAACTTTGAAATAAACTGCTAAATTATTTCAGTAGATTTTCTTTGAAAGTGTTCCCCCAGTATTGGATATGTGGCTTTCATTTACACTTATGAAAATCTCTGGTTTTGTAGAACTGAATTTAGTGGATGAAAGTAAGATTTCACAATTTTTCAAAAGAATATATTTAATATCTTGAGAAAGAATGCATTATTGCAAAACAATAAATCTACCCTAAAGTCTAAGTTCTTGAATTAGCAGTACAAAACACTGAAGTAATCAAGAATAAAATGACACCATTTCTGTTTGTGGCTTTCACATTTTCTTAAGCATGGAACTTGGGCAAATTGGAACACTTGACTCATATTCCATCTTTTTTAAAAGTTATAATGCCGTAAAACAAAGTTACATCTTTATTTATTTTTAAATTTCGTTTATGTGCATCAAGAGTCTGTGCATGTGTGTTCATATGGGTGTGAGTGCATGTGCATGTGCGTGTGTGTGTGTGTGTGTGTGTGTGTGTGTGTGTGTGAGAGAGAGAGAGAGAGATGTGGTGGTGGGCTTCAGTGCCCATGTCATAACACTAATGAGGAGGTCATAGCACAGTTTGTGATCAGTTTTCTCTTTCTATGCTCATGTGGATTCTTGGAATCAAAATCTGGCCTTCAGGTTTTGTAGCATGTCCCGTTATCTGTAACAGGTCCCGTTATCTGTATCATATTCCTCTAACTGTTAAGTCATCTCACCAGCCCTTATAAGACTTTTAAATACTAAATTATTTAAAATGCTTAAATTGCTGCATACTCTTTGCTTCACATCATTAAAAGTAACTATAAGATTCTCATTAATAATTTCTTTGGAAAACAAGCAGCTATCATTAAAAAAGGCAAAACACAACAAGACAATGGAAGACACAATTTTAAACTCATCCCATTTGACATCTGATGTCTGGCAGTGAAACAGTATCTATTCCAAGGACAAAATGGCTTTTAAATGCTCTAATTTCCTTTATAAATGAAATTTTATCAGTGATTTTTTTCTCTCCACCATAATATTAAAAAATCATTTCTTTGAAGAGAATACAATTTAGAGTGCTAAAATGGCCACCAAACTAAAATCATTCAACGGAGAAGATCATGTACTACAGAAACTCCATACAAAACCCACGACCTAAGTTGGATGAAATTGTCCTAATATTTAAAAAGTTATTTATTTAAGAAATAAAAATATTTTATCTCAATAAGCTCAGAATATCTCTATTTTGGGTGCACGTGGTTCTCTTTCCCTCTGAGTATTGTTTCTCAGTCCATGACTTTGATACATGAGAAGCTTGTCCCTAATTAGACTGGTTCAATCAGATTTTTCAATTGTATTCTTTCAGTTGAAAATGTATGTTGAATTTTGATCATGACATTGCATGTGGTGAAGATACATGTTGTCACAAGAAAGCCAATGTGCTATACATTGCACCACAGAACCACCTTTACATTGAAAGTCTACAGCATGATGCTCCCTGCAATGCTGAATTGCACTGGACACCACAGCTTCTGTCAACCTGGTGATCAGAGGTTGACACTACAGTGCAGGGTTTTTCTGAGCTATGTTTTAGTTGATGCCATATATTACATGAATTTTCACTCACCAATATTTCCAATTGGGATCAGTCTATCAGAACATAATTTGAGATAACGAGGAGTAATGAATTTGAAAAACAATCATACAACACAGTGACTATTATGATTAGTAACTATTTCTGTATTACATATCTCAAAATATCTATGGAATTAATTTCAAATACTATGTATTAATGATAAGCAATTAAATGTATGTTAACTGATTTGATTCTTTACTGTATGTCATGCGCATATATAAAAATATCTTATAAGCCCCTCAAATATATAAAATTATAATTCTTTCACCTTAGAAATATTAGGCATTTTTTGTTTGAAGAAAGAAAACTGCAAAGTCACCATGAGCACAAACTGGGAAACTTAACTTCACCTTTATTCTTTACTAAATTACATGTGATCATTGGACCTCAATCATTCTAGTCAGAAACAAAAAAAAATATTCAGAATTTGGAGGATGTTGCAGATTTACAGATATACCATGGTTTTCATAAAAGTCATAAGTTTATCTTTTGCCACAAGCGAATAGTGTATTTCCAAGAGTATCATTTGTAGGGCATTTATTGTGGTACAATAACATGGAACGAAACAAATCAAAAGACAGCGCTTCCCATTTCCGTCATACTTAGCATGCTCCTAAGAAAAATATGCTTCTCTTATGTGTAAAGTAAATACGCAATGAAGACATCCACCTGGAATTAAATATTTGTAAAGAATTCTCCTTTTACCTTGCATGCATGCTATTTTCACCATATGCTCCTCCTTGAAAATTGTACCAGGGTAAAGTATGGCCAGTGGAGGTGGCTAATGTCCAAAGTTGAAGTATATTAGTAAATGAGAACAGTCACCTCCTTAGAACCAGTGGGTTCTTTCTTTAAGAAAGGAACCTATACAAATGTTCTTTAATTGGTGACCTTTTGAAGTATCCTAGATTATCCATGTGAGCCTAGGTTCACCGATAAGTGTCCTAACTGAATATTGGAGGGTGATTTTAGACAAATCAAACAATACATAGCAAGAAGGGAGAGCCTGGAGTGATGCAGCTGTAAGCTAAGGAATCCCAGAAAACAGCACAAGATTCCAGAAACCTGCAGAAGAAAGAAGATTGTCCTCATAGGCACAGGAGGAAACAGGCCCACCGACTCTTGCCTTAAAACATCTGGCCATCGACAAAAAACCATTCAGTCTTTAAACAATTGTGTCAGTGGCATTTCATTAGAGCAGCATGAGGAAAATCAGACAGAATGTATGGGAACCTAATCAATTATAGAGTTTCTTTTGTCATATATAAATGAAAATTTGGAAAAAGATTAAAACATGAATAGTTGAAAGAATTCTGGTAAATGGTGCTTGAGTCCTAGGTATGATTCTAGGTTCAGTCACGTGTTGTACATCATTTTCTATAGCATTGAAGTTAATCATAAATTCAAGCAATTGATGATAAAAATTGAATATTAAATGTAATATTTATGCTATCTGGCAATTCTTTCTTATACATAGACTACTAGTAATTTTGGTTAAATAGCTCTAGAAAAGAAGATATCTTTGTGAGTTTATTGAGTTTTCAATTTTTTTTTTCAATTCTATCAACAGAGGCAGGAATTCTTCCATTAGAAGTAGTGGAGAGAACCAAATTTAACACATGGGTTGAATGCAGAGGGTTTTATTAAGGTGAGGATAAATACCTAAAATACAGTTGAGGTTAACTGTGTGAAAATAAAATGTCATTTTATTTGATTTAAACTACTGCAAACTATACACATGATTCTTTGGGGATTAAAGACCTCTGATGGCAGACAAGAATTGTGTCCTTCTCACTTCTAAGATTTTGAGGTACTTCAGGGAAAAGTTATCTACATCTGTAGGCAATGGGAACACTGGGGGGGGGCACTGCTATGCTAGATATCAAAGCTATTATTTTCACTTTAAAGATTTTGAAAAACGTAACAGTAAGATTTGGATAAACGTGCCAAATCCTCTGACTGTATCTGATCTCAGCTTTCTTTTTCCAGCACACATTCTCCACACAACCCCAAGGAACTTACACTGAAAAAAAAATGAAAGTTTATTTCTGCATCCTTTTTTTTTCTTTGTTCACAGAAAAACATTGTCCAGAATATCCTGAATAAAAATTGTAAAGATACAAGTACACAAAATATATCGAAAAGTCTCTCTTAACCAGGTTAAATATAAAGTCACAATTAATTCCCTGTTGTCGATGTTAAGACTTCCTCTGATTGTAGGTTACCAGGGTTTCCAAACCTGGAAACAGCAGCTCAGGCCATCGTACTATAAGTTTGAATCAGGGAGATTCATGAGTACCTTTAATTTTCCTGCTGAAATTGGCATCAAAACTCTTATGTAACATAACAGCAATGTCAGCGACCTACTGAAGCATCCTAGTAACAGCTAGTGCTTGTGCACAGGGAACCCTCACAGTCTGATAGTCTTTCTTCCTCTCTTTTATTAATTTAATGTTAATTAAACTTAATATAAACTTGAGAGTTGGCAAATGTATGGTATGACTTTTTCCCCCTTCTAAGTAGAATAGACAACTGTCAAAATATATTCCCAGAAATTATCTGAGTCACATTTGATAAATTTGGAATTTTTTGTCTTGCAAGCTGTTGATAATTTTCTTCTTTTGATAAAACTCTGGGCGTTACAAGAAACAGCCCCACTAAATACTACACATTCCCTCTTATGAAAGTGTCAGGTCTCCATTTGCCTTTTTACTGAGCTTCATAGTTCCTGCACAATAGTACTCTGGGCAAAGAAAAAAAAATCCCTAACGCAGAGCCTAAGAGACAATTCCGCACATCTGTTCCTGTGGGTGTTCTTTCATTCTTTCTCATTTATAATTAATGAAAAATAATGGTGCTGACACAAGTTAATTACTATGAAAAATTACAGTTTATGCTATTCATTATAATAATAGCAAATTACTTGAGATTTTCAAACACTGTTCCTAAGCAATTAGAAGTGTTCAGAAGGAGTTCACCTGTGAAATTTTTTCATCTGCGTTTGCATTCTATGAAGTTAAAGAACACCCAATATTTTTCATTAGCAGCATAGATAACATAGCAAAAGATATTAATCATAAAGGTTGTATCTGGGAATGCATTTAAAACAAATTGGGATTGTGTAGCTGAAGCAGAGGTCAAAAAAATACACAAAGATGTTCATTACCAACTTTTCCAAAGATATTCAAAGCAACTATTAAATCTGTCTCACTAGGACTGAGTATAACTAATTAGAATTACTATCTTGTCCTAATTTGCTATAGACATTAAATATTGAGTTTAAATTTTAAATTAATATATATCTAATTAGCACATGCAAAATAAGGGATTTTACTTTTATAAATTTGCTTTTAAAACAAAATCAGGAATTGTCAACTGAATATAATAGTTGTAAAATTATTAATAACTCATTTCTAAAAATGCTATTTAATGCTAATTGGCTGTGTAAATGGGTTACCTGAGGAGCATATCTAAGAAACACTCAGTCCTCTGAGTATTCAATAGTAATCATAATGGAAGAATTTCATTGTCCACACTAATCTTAGTGATGCTGTGGTTAACCTCAGAGAACTCCTGATTTCACTTCCTAAATTCAAGGTAATATAAATAATTATTACATAAACATATAAAATACTTTATATTACTTATGATATCTTGATTATTTACATATTCCAGAGTACTGGTTTAAGAACGAACCATTTTAAAAAACAAAAATGTGAGTATTCTGCTCACACATGTGCAACAATTTCTGCCAAAGGATCTTTGACAAAATGAGCAAATAAAATCGAATAATTTAAGTATCCTTTCACATGTCTTCATAGATCATTTTGGTTAAAAAGAATTTCAAATATTTCAGATTGTCTGTGTTAAACTGCTGTGTAACACTCATTTTGTATTATTAGTTTCTATACATTTTTGAAATTATTCTCTTACTGAAACATGTCATACAAATCAGACCAAAGGAACATGATTAAGGAAAAACAATGTGCAAGAAAAAAAATTTACTTTGATTAAGATTGTATTTTCCGGCTAACTGATTTGAGCATTAGAACTTAATATTTTTTTAAATAAAAGAAAAAAATCGTCATTCATACAACTATATTGGTCGTGTTTGATTGCATCATGGTAGCACAAAAGGACATGTGTTCATTTCACTGTTTAACTTCTTTCTTTGAGTTTATTATACCTTCACTTACCCTCTTTTCATGTAATGAACACTGTTACTATAGTATTGACATGACGCTTTTGACATCTTTGGGTTAGTAAACGTCTCTGGTACGCAGTCCCTAGCTTTGAACTTTATAGATTTCTGAGTTTTAATTTGGAACAAGTACTTTTAGAGGCTAGGAAGAAAGGAAAACTAGCACGAGAGGTTGGGGGATGGTGAGAGTTTTTAGAGCAAGAGTGTGGGCTCAAAACTCACATGATATTAAAGTAGATGGTAAATGAAATGGGGTGGAAAGGTTTAATCATGAATGGGGTAGCTAATAGAGCAAAGGTTACATTGTTAGGAGGGTCATCAAAAACAAAGAATATATGAGCCGGGCGGTGGTGGCACATGCCTTTAATCACAGTAATCAGGAAGCAGAGCCAGGTGGATCTCTGTGAGTTCGAGACCAGCCTGGGCTACAGAGTGGGTTCCAGGAAAGGCGTAAAGCTGCACAGAGAAACCCTGTCTCGAAAAACAAAAACAAACAACAACAAAAAACCCAACTAAGAATATATGAATAAAACATACGGACATATATGGCCATATAAACAAATTAAAACAATGGTAAAAGAGTGAGCAATGGTACCCAGCATGAATCTATAAGGACCCCTGGAATCCCTCAGAAGCACCCAAACACATACAGGCTATTGTTACTGTACATGATTGTAGAGTGAATCTTAAAAGTTCTTATTAATAAAATCAAATCCAGAGCCAGGTATTGGGGTGAAATGCTGGATGGTCAGAGAGACAGAACAAGCCACAGCTATCTCACCTTGCCGGATCCTCAGCTGGTCTTGTTTCCTCAGACTGGAGGCCTCTGAGTCCTCATCCAGAATGAGTCTCAGCTGAACTGTGTTGCTAGAAGCCTGAATGCTTAATCAGCCAAATGCTTCTAGTTTCTGGTCCTCACGCCTTATATACCTTTCTCCTTCTACCATCACTCCCTGGGATTAAAGGCTCGCTTTCTGGGATTAAAGGCGTGAGTCACCATGCTTGGCTGTATCTTTGAACACATGGATTTCTGCCTCTGGAATGCTAGGATTAAAGGTGTGAGTGTCACCATTTTTTAGCCTCTGTATCTAGTGGCTGTCTGTTCTCTGACCCCAGATAAATTTATTAGGGTGCACAATATTTTGGGGAATACAATACCACCACACATGATTGTTTACTGAAGCTAGATGGTAATATCCTATTGCTGAATATACTATATACTTTCAACACTGGACACAGAAATCAAAATGGAACTGAACTGTAAGCAGTGTCCCTACCAATGAGAGTTCATTGTGCTGCCTATCAGGCAAGATGTACCCACCAATCACCATCCACTTTGCAATTTGATTTGAGATGCACTCCCTGAGAGGGGATATAGACATAGTACTATACAGTCTTGGTTAAAAGCCATTGAATGGCATTATAAAGGATTTATGGTGAATGTACTACTAATATTCTTCCAAGGCCAAACTGTTTGCATTTATACTCATAGACAATTGCTGCTATCCATCTGTGTCACAGAAGCATCCAGAAGGGGAATACAGTTACTGCAGATTCACAACTGTAGTGGTTTGAAAGGAAATGCCTCCAAATGGATTGGTATTATTAGATTATGTGGCTTTGTTGGAGTAGATGTGGTCTTGCTGGAGGAAGTGTGTCACTGTGGAGGTAGGTTTTGAGGTCTCATATATGCTCAGTGTCTAGATCATTGCCTCTTGCCTGCCTATCAAGATATAGGCCTCTCAGCCACCTCTCCAGACCATGTCTGCCTCCACGCCACCATGTTGCATCACGGTGATAATCGGCTAAACTTCTGAAAATATAAGCCATCACCCAATTAAGTGTTTTTCCTTTATAAGACTTGCCATGTTCATGGTGTCTCTTCCCAGCAATAGAAACCCCAAGATAACAACTGATTAAATTGATGAGAAAAACAACTTCTTAGTGCTCATCCCTAAATGACACATCTATATTATCCCACCCTGCTGTGGATATCGCTCTGTATAAATAAACACTGATCGGCTGGTAGCCAGACAGGAAGTTTAGGCGGGACTAACAGAGAGGAGAATTAAAGGAACAGGAAGGCAGAGAGGGAGACCGCCTGGAACCGCCACCAGGACAAGGAAGATGTAAAGTGCTGGTAAGCCACGAGCCACATGGCAAAGTAAAGATTAATAGAAATGGGCTAAATATAAGAGTAAGAGCTAGACAATGATAGGCCTGAGGTAATGGCCAAGCAGTTTAAATAATGTAAGAGTCTGTGTGTTTATTTTATAAGTGGGTTCCAGGACTGGTGGGACTTAGAGGGAACTGGAGAGAAATTCTCCAGCTACACCACCCGAGGCCAATAAACTACTATGAAGGAGGCATGAGGAAAATTATTAAAGCTGAATGATAAAGTGCAGCACTATAACACCCTCTCTTCTGAATATGACATGACCATCACAGTGATGAACATAGAGAAGCTGTGGCTACCTAAAGAAAACTTACATTAAGAAAAAGGAAGATAACAGACATGGAGATAGAAGGAGGGTCATTTAGTCAATAGAAGGTGAAGGTAGTTGGCAGGAGTAGGGGAGAGATGAGAAGGGAATATAACATAAATATGATTTCAATACAGTCTATATAATACTATAGTAGGTATTAAAAATAATTAAAAAGTCAAAAAATAAAATAACAGTGGCTGGTGTTTTCAAAAAGAATAGAGTAGGTTTACAAAACAGGTTTGATACCGTGTTTCATAAGTAGACAGAACTGATTTTTTTATGGTCATTAACCTGTATAAAAACAGAAATCTGTAGATATAATATCATAATAATAATGAATTACAGTTTTGATTTCTCCTTACTATCAAGTGTAAATTTTATTGAAACTATTTTTGGTTACTGCTTTAGGAATAGTATTGCCAATACTGTAGGTTTTCCTTTAATGAGTGTGTAGAATAATTTTCTTAATTGAAGATACACTGATAACTAGACATTTAATAAATTGTCCACAATCAAACAGCTGGCAAGCATCACATCCTGGAATCAAGCCCAATTTACCTCATTAAAGTCTTATTCTGACACATATATTTCCATCTAACTCCCATTTTGAATAATCCTTATTTTAAACGAATTAATAAAAGTGTTGCCAAGACATGATTATATTCTATTAAGTGATGTCTTAAAGTATAAATTTATGAAAAATATTTATGCATTGATATTGGTAATTTTGTTTTTGGTCTTCTATTACATGGAGGGCAATATCTGGATGCCTTGGAAGAGTTACCTGCAGGGCTGCTCTGCTGAGAACAGATTAAGTTGGAAACACAGGAGGCAAATTACACATCAGAAGGGAATGAGGTACTGAAGGAAACTTTAAAGAACTGAATGAGAAACTGACCTCAAAGCTGGAGACAGCAAAGCCAAGGGAAGCAGTGATGTGGACTGGAAAAGAAGCCAGATGCCAGTGCTGACAGCAAAGTAGGCCCGTGACTCATTCTCAGAAGAAGCCAGTGATGCACTGTATGTGTGAGATCTACAGTGTATCACATTTAATTTTTGATAAAGGAAGTATGAGAATTTTGCAGAAGTTTTGTTTTATTGCATTTCAGCACCTTATATGAACACTCTCATTTACCCAATATCATGTAGCTGCTGACGACATTTAGAAATTAAATTGAGGCCGTGTGGCGGCGGTGGCGGCCGCGGCGCATGCCTTTAACCCGCCTGGACTACCAAGTGAGCTCCAGGAAAGGAGCAAAGCTACACAGAGAAACCCTGTCTCGAAAAAAAAAAAAAATTAAATTGAAAGTTCTTGCCTTTAGTGCTATAAGGCAAACTCAGTATAGATCATGTCCACATGTAAAACTTCCTGTTTCAAAATATTTGTTTGCGAAGAGATATAATATTCATAAAAGAGAACATACAGTTCTCTTTTGTATAATGAATCATCAAAACAAAATTAGAATCATTATAAAAATGACAATTTTAATATGGTATGAGTTTATAATTTGCCTTCAATTAAGTCAATATGTAACTGTCTGGTTTTTTAAGTGAAGAAAAAAATACAAAGTGAAATAAAGGAAACAAGTCAGGAGAGAGAGCAGAAGAAGGAAAGAAGGAAGAATTTCATGGAAAAATATTAATCCTACATTCAGAGTGAAAGTACTAGGAAGGTCTGTAAATGACCACTAGAAACTAAACAAATACTTCTTATTAATGAATTTTTTTAATTTAAAGGATCAGCAAGTGATATGGTTAATTTGTTAACATCAATTTTACTTAGGAAAGTTACATTGTTTTCTCATGATCTTAGTTTTAACTTCATGGTCCCATTTTGGTTTTAAAAACAATATATGTGCTTAAGAGAAGCACATACAGTAATTGAGATAGAATTTTTGTTCCCTGAAAACATATCTGAATTAAAACAATTTCCCTCCTGCATAGGATCTAACAGTCTTTAACTATAAGAGTTAACAGTGTATTCTCTCAGCACACTAACATGTAGATAATTAATTAAAACTAATCAAGGGATTCTAAGATATGCTTTATAAGAAATATACAGTTCTGAGTTATGTGGCTTCTGTAATATTGATGTGTAGGGTAAAAAAAATCAATAAAATTTATAAGACACTGAAAGCAAAATGCACATTTTTAGGAAAGAGTGGTGAATATTTGAGGTATTTCATTATACATTCCTTGCAATTAAACTGTACTGTTTTAGGAAAAAATGTTTATTACACTATTCAATAACCTTTATACTCGATTTTAGCTCTTATTATCTATATAGATGTCTTCATGCAATATGACCCTATGTTTTACTTTTTTTATATATTGCTTATGGAAATGTAAGAAGGTTGAAACAGATGGTACAATTACTAGTACACGGGGAAGGAAAAAAGACAAATATTAATGTAACTGTGACTACACATGGAAAGTAGGCAAAATCGACATTATTAAATATAACAATAAATGTGCAATTTGTCAGGTTTAAAAAAGAGGAAATATTTCTCCATTGCATGTAAGATTTAGGTAACTATCCTGACTATACTCCCTGACTATGTTCATTCAGGATTGCTTCTTCATTGTGGCATTTTCTGTCTGAGAATCCCAAACACTGGAGCTCGGTTCTCCAGAGTTTACAGTCAATTGTGGACACAAAATACACGGTTTAATTTTCTTTTGAATCTTAATGTTTTCCTTGGGCCTTTTCCTTCTGCATTCTCAAACTGATTTTATCACTGTAATATAAGGCAAGAGAATTAAATATGTAAATCTCGGCAGCTTACAGGGTATTTTTTTTTTCTGGGCTAAATTAAAATAGCACTGAGCTAAAAACTTGCAAGCGAAATTAGGTTCAGTCCAAATCTCCAAGAAGTAGATTCTTGCACATTGTATTTTCTTTCAAATTCCTGACTTCAAAGTTTTAAGACCTTACATATTCTAATGCTTGCATTAATTGAGACTTTGTTAATTTTATACATTAAGAAAAGAAAGAAGAAATCGCATACCTGACCATTTTTATCAAAGGAAGACAACGAGGAAGCCGAGTAGCTGTAAATTGAGAAGTGTTCTTGGCTGGGCACTACTTGCTCTCAGTTCAGTTGCCATAATCAGAAAGACATGTTTCAATCCATGTCCTATTTTATATTTATAGTACATTATTTTCTGTGCTTAACCGTATGTGAGACAAACAAAAATTAATTAAAATGTTATATTCTTCACATGAATAAATGTTAACAAATGATGTATTTAAAGTCCTGTCACAGAACTAAAGGAGAAAACTTATTTGACTCAAACTAAAAACAGACTTATCACATTCCAAAAAGGAGCGTGGAAACTTTAATGGCTCTCCAAAATACCATGTTGTGTGATAGAAATTAACCACAAATAATTCATATTCTGTTTATATGAGATTCCCTTTATGAAGTGAAAATATTACACACAACAATGCTTTCTACATGCTAATGATTTGAACAGATGAGGAAAAGATGTTAAATAATTTTTTAAACCTTATGAGGAAAAGCGGTAAGTAATATTACAGCAATAGTTCTCAACTATTCCTAATGCTATGGCCCTTTAGTGCAGTTCATCATGTTTTGGTGACCCTCCACCATAAATTATTTCATTACTACTTCATAACTGTAATTTTGCTGCTGTTGTGTATTGTAATGTAAATATCTGATATGCAGGATATCTGATATATGTGATATGGGAGTCATGGCCCACAGATTCAGAAGCACTGTGTTACAGGAAGTTTAAAGAGGCTAGAGTAAAATATCTTACTGCTGGTTGACCAATTAAAGATCAACCATATTTTCCTAGCTAGGAAATAGATAAAGGTACTGTGCTAAAAGTCTCCTCAAATATTATTTGACACAAATCCACATGAAAGTAACTTTATTTGTCATATCTTATGCATACAATTTTTTCATAGACCACAAATTTTGCCATCTAAAGTGGCACAAATAAGATTCTGCTAAAATAATTTGGAAAAAAAATGGCTGTTTAAAAAGAACAAAAAATGGTTTTGGAAATTTCAATTACTTATAGTAAAAGGTTCTAATTTTATTAGGGAGTACTGTCTCTATTATTGTGTGTTTAAGGATCTGTGATGAAAACATTAATTTTGTCAAGAAATAGAGACTTTTCTATTACCTGCAAGTTGCCAGTGATGTGACTTAATACTGACCATCACTGGTTGTACGCAATCCATGTACTTGGATATCTAAGGTACGTACATATGTTAAGGCAATGGTTTCTGAGACATTTCTAATATTTTTTATATGTTCTCCCCCTAAAATTAAGCATGATGTGTGATGTGATGCAGTCATCAGAGTCCTAACTTTGTTTCCTGAATGATCAAAGGCTCAGAAAAAGAAAATGTCACGCTGTTTCTGTAGTTTGAACAAACCTACCGTAATGTAAAGTCCTTCTTGTGCTGATGAATTTTCTCTTCACTCCTGATATTTATCGGTACTACTTTCTGAGACAAGGGCTCACAAGCATTCACATTCCTGTTCTTTTTTTCTTTGTCAATAATAAAAATTATAAGCTAGAGTAATAAGAGACACAGAAGCAAGCAGGTTGGGTAACAAATAAAATAATTAATAACAAAATCAGTGATAATACATTCAAAGGAGATCAAAGGTTTGTTCGGAATTTCCTGGCATAGCTCTACTAAATGAGAAAAATGAGATTTATTTATAAACACAAATGTTCAATGTTTTCTGGGGTTAAAAATATGTGAACCCTACATAAAACGAGACTATCAAAAAATTCTTTAAAAGCGAGTCAATATTAAACAAACTGGGTGTGTTTGTAGCTACCAATGGGAAGATATTGTCAATATTATAAGGAAACGAAACAGGCAGAGGAAGACAATACTCCAAAACAGTCAAATATTCTGAAAACCTCGAAGTGAAAGAGGGAAGTGTGCTTCGGGAACATAGAAATTGGGTTACACTGCAGCTTCCAGGATGAGATTTTTAAATTTTTCCTAAATTATTTATTTTCAGTTGTTTTATTTTCTCCCTTTTTTTCTCTTGAATTTTGTTTTATTTAGGGGAGAATTGCAAGGGTGGAGGGCAGATGCAAAGAGACAGGGAACGAAAGGGATCAAAATACATGATGTGAAAGACACATAGAATAAATAAATAAATAAATAAAGATAATGGCCCTGGAAAGAACTAAGAAGGGAATGGGAAAGAATGATCCAACAAAACTGAACAGACATAATCCACTAGAATCTGGCCTTTAAAAAGTGCTGTGTGGCCCTGCCTGGACTGAGTCTACCAGGTTGATCTCAGTCCTCCGGGGAGGCTTTGCCCTGGAGGAGGTGGGAATGAGGGGTGGGCTGG
>CABHPH010150854.1:4716-49318 GCA_902168325.1 Peromyscus nudipes | reverse complement strand
AGGGGGGGAGAACAAGGGAATCCATGGCTGATATGTAGAACTGAATGGTATTGTAAAATAAAATAAAATAAAAATAAAAAAAATCTCAGGAATTAAAGTGAAAAAAAAAAGTGCTGTGTGCTCAGGGTGATGGGAAGAATTTACATAGAATCCTTACTACTAAAGAAGATACCGACTATAATCTGAACAGACTCACCATGTCAGCCTACCGACCCTCCCCTCAGTCACTGATTTCTTTCTATTTTAAAAATCTCAGCATCAGTAAGTAATAAGACTCCAAAAAATACCTGTGTTCGTATGCTCTCATAGTTTAATTATTTATAATTGAAACATATCAATTAAAAAATAAAATTTAACAAAAGATGGTTAAAAAATATAATGTCCTGTTAACTCACATGGCAGTTACTGTTACATTTGATGCATTTACTTTATGGCCCTTTTCTATGCATTTGTTTATACAGGTGTCAATTTTATGCTCAACTCTGTCTTTGATACCATATCATATATATTTTCCCATGAAGAACCCCAAATAGCAGGATATGTTTTATCAAAGAGAAATTGGCAACCCTTTGCTTTTCTTTTTAGCTTTGGAGGCCAAGCACAAAAGCTTATTGTCCATGGTTAAATGTAGAGAAGTAAGAATACAAGAGAAATCTCTGGAACTTGCATTTTTTTTGGTTTTGTGGTTTTTCTATACAAATATATTCTTCCTATACATAGATGAAACTACTCGTTTCAATGGATAATCATGGTACTTTATCAAAAAATGTGTAGTTAACCCATAAACAAATTCAGGAAAGACTTTCTGAATAAAACTGACAAACTACAAATAGACCACATGTTAATAGGGGCATCATCTTGTAAACATGGTACAATCTAAGTGGCTGCACAATTGTTTTGTTATATGTACTCAGTATTGCTCCATAAGTATTTAAAAACCAGGCATTGAAACCTTGAAGATGTATTTCTGAGACTTCCTAGATTTCTTCACTTTATCCTTAAGTGGGGGTACATTAGCTGCAAATGGGGATTAACTAGCTATTAAATATTAAGTAAAGATTCCCCTGGTTGTATGTGCATTGTTATGTATGTGTGCACCTGTTTGTGTTGGTACAAGTATAGTACATGCACATGTAGAAGCCAGAGGTTGATACCTGGGTGTCTTCCATAGTCTCTTCTCTAAATTATATTTTGAGACATTGTCCCTCACAGAAATTTTAATTCATCCTTTCCTCACACGCTCTGGTCACAGAGCCCTGGGGTCTGCTGTGTCCACCTTCCATTACCCAGTTCTACCAGGATTGGGGGTCCAGCTACGTAACCACACTTTTATGTGGGTGTTGGGATAAGAACACATGCCTGCATGCCTGTGCAAGTATCATTCTCACTGAACCTTCTCAGACCAGATTCCGTTTTCTGCTTTTGTTTGTCTCTGCTTCTTAAGAAGATAGGTCTGAGGCCTAGAAGGGATGCAAGCGCTACAATCTGGCTTTATTCTTTTATACCCAGAAGTGTTGTCAGTTATTCAAGCACTTCACGTGGATGGAGCCCTTGTTCCATGTGCCAGGGGGAGGATACAAGGAAAACTGGAAATATAGTCATGTAAAGTGGCACCGGCTTGAGGAATTCACTGTAAACAAAATTACCCAGCAATAGCCAGATTCATAATGAGGATATCAAAAATGATTTTATTGAATAAAAAACCCTGTGTAATTAATATTGACTATTGGGCAGACTACACTAAGAAGAATTTCCCCCAAAAATTGTTATGAGTATTTCTTGAAATTCAGCTGAAGAGAAAAAGGACTTAGAAATATTTCCTGTATGTGATTTAGATGCTATTTTAAGATATTAAAAATAAATGTCTTTAATATTGACACATACAATACATCTATTTAATGTTTTGTAATGACTAATGTTTGTCTCCAGCAAGAGTTATAATGGGCATATATTGCTCCTTGTTATCTACCATAGAAATACATTTGATGAAATTAGTTGTTGCACCAAGAAAACACACGATTTAACTGTTCAGAGGCACTCATATTGTAAATTAATTTAAAAGAATTTTATGAAAAATAATTTTCACATCTAAAAGTCAAAACATTTCCACTTATATGATGATAAAACATATGACAAAATACAGTCTTAAAGGATACAAACATGCCATCTCATTGATTCTTTGTCTGCTAAAACAAATAGATCCAGTAAGTTTTTCTTAACATCAAGAACTTTTTCAATAATTAAATAATTCCTATGTCTTTTCAAGTAAAAAATTTTACATTTCCTAGAGAATAATTGAAGAGATTACAATGGCCAGCTTCTTTAATGTGAACTATATAAACTTTTCCCCACAAACCAACTTTACCTCTTATTAATGCGGCACGGTATTCATCATATGTGGTGCTACCGTAGAATGGTAGCAGTTTTCACGGTGATCCATTTTATGATTATCTAATCTATATTTTCCAAATATCCCTACAATGTTGCCCATATGAATTTGGGGGATCATTGTAATATTAATAACCTGCTACTATACTTCTTAGTGCTGAAGTGAAATTTCTTGCAACTATTTCAGCCTTCCTCCAAAAATGGCTTTCTCATTGGCCAATCTCACAAACTCATTGAACTTAAAATGTGGAACCTATGAAGTTCATAAAAAATAAGAGAGAGAGAAAGAGAGAGAGAGAGAGAGAGAGAGAGAGAGAGAGAGAGTGAGAGAGAGAGAGGCAGACAGACAGACAGACAGACAGACAAGGGAAGAACAAAAAAAGTGTCCCAAATGGAGTACATGCAAAGTGTTGGATAGGCAGGGGTAAATAAAGTTCAGCAGCTAGAACAAAGGATATTATTAAAGGAGAAATCAAAGGCATTTCACCTACAGACAGTGTGATGGTGAGTTTAGCTACTTAAATAAAGCACAGGTAAAGAAGGTGCTGTATATCAATGTCAAGGATAACTATGACCTGCATTAATTTATAATTTACCATAAGGAAATGCTTCTTAAAATTAATCATCAGAATACTATGCATTTATAAAGTACTACATAGTATTCAGAAAGTGTATACTGTTCAGTTTGTTAATGTAAGTATGCTCCTGATAATCCAGAGGAGAAAAAAAATTATGAAAGTAGAAACTGATGTTTACTGTATCAAATGTTGCACATTATTTTTCAACAGTATGTGTGTCAAGAGAAATATGAATCAACAAGGGATCCCAGTAGGCTTTGCCAATTTTGAAATATTTGAGGCATAAGGAAACTTATAGCAGCACATATTTTAGAGTGATATATTACCCTCAGTCTGGTAGAATAAAATGAAATAAAAAGAAAAAAGAGAATGAGAAATTCCTGAACTGTCACTTAAGGGAAGTCTAAAATAATTTGTATCTCAAATTAGCCATTCTTCCTTTGGAGACTTGTAGAGTTACTTACCATGGAATAATAATAGACTGAACTTTAAAATTATAGTTTTTAGGACCTGGAGAGATGGCTCAATGGTTAAGAGAATTGACTGCCCTTACAGAGGTCCTGGGCTCAATTCTCAGCACCCACATGGAAGCTCACAACTGTCTGTAATTCCTGTTCCAAGGGATCTTACACTCTCACACAGACATACATGCAGGCAAAACACCAATGTACATAAAATACAAATAAATAAATTATAAAAATGTATGATTTTATTTTTTTAGTGTTTCTTTATTGAAGGAAAGTATAAAATATATCCTGACAAGGAGTTTACCTTCCCTCAACTCCTCCCAGATTCTTCCCACCCACCCAACTCCAAGCCCTTTCTTTTTCTTTCTCTTTAGAAAATAGACAAACCAAAAAACCAAACAAGCTATAAACAGAAGAAAAAGCTGTCTTCAATGTTTTTTACCTTAGCCATTCTGACAGGTGTAAGATGGTATCTCAGAGTTGTTTTGATTTGCATTTCCCTGATGACTAAGGATGTTAAGCAATTCCTTAAATGCCTTCCAGCCATTTGAGATTCTTCTGTTGAGAATTCTCTGTTAAGCTCTGTAGCCCATTTTTTAATTGGATTGTTCAGTATTTTGATGTCTAGCTTTTTGAATTTTGGAGATCAACCCTCTGTCAGATGTGGGGTTGGTGAAGATCTTTTCTCATTCTGTAAGCTGTCGTTTGGTCTTATTGACCGTGTCCTTTGCTCTACAAAAGCTTCTCAGTTTCAGGAGGTCCCATTTATTAATTGTCACTCTCAGTGTCTGTGCTACTGGTGTTATATTTAGGAAGTGGTTTCCTGTGCCAATTCATTCCAGACTACTTCCTACTTTCTCTTCTATCAAGTTCAGTGTAACTGGATTTATGTTGAGGTCTTTGATCCACTTGGACTTGAGTTTTGTGCATAGTGACAGATATGGAACTATTTGCAACCTTCTGCATGTTGATATTCAGTTATGCCAGCACCATTTGTTGAAGATGCTTTCCTACAGCTTATGTTGGAGAGGATGTGCAGCAAGGGGAACACTCCTCCACTGTTGGTGGGAATGCAAACTTGTACAACCACTTTGGAAATCAGTATGGCAGTTTCTCAGAAAACTGGGAATAAGTCTTCCTCAAGACTCTTGAGCATATACCCAAGGAATGCTCAATCTTACCACAAGGACACATGCTCAACTATGTTAGTATCAGCATTATTCATAATAGCAAGAACCTGGAAACAACCTAGATGCTCCTCAATTGAAGAATGAATAAAGAAAATATGGCACATATACACAATGGAGTACTACTCAGCAGTAAAAAATAGTGATATCATGAAATTTGCAGGCAAATAAATGGATGGAACTGGAAAATATCATCTTCAGTGAGATAACCCAGACTCAGAAGGACAAACATAGTGTGTGCTCACTCGTAAGTGGATACTAAATGTGAGGGAAAGGATGACCAGACTGCAACCCACAACTCTAGAGAGGCTGGCTAACAGGGAGAGACCATAGGAGGGACACATGGATAGCCCTGCAAAGGAGAAGTGGATGAGATCTACATGAGTGGACTGGGTGTGTGGGGGGTGTCAGAGGGCGAGGAGTGGGGGATGAGAACATAGGAAAATGGGAGGGTCAAGCTGGAACAGGGACAGAGTGGGAGGACAGGTAGGAAGATACCATGATAGATGAGGACATCATGGGACTAGGAAGAGGCAGGGTGCTGGGAGGCTCTCAGGAATCCACAAGGTTGACCCCACCTTGGTCTGCTGGCAGTGATCCAGAGGGTGCCTGGACCGGTCTACTCTGGTGACTGGCCTAGCAAATAAACTAGCTGTCATCATAGAGCCTTTGTCCAGTGACTGATGGAGACAGATACAGAGATCCATGGCCAGGTACCAGGCTGAGCTCTGGGAATCCAATTGATGAGAGAGAGGAGGGATTCTGCAGGTGAGGGATGGTGAGATCATGATGGGAGGATGTGCAGAGATGACCGCCCACACTAGTGGAAGCCCATGAACTATGGACTGGTGGCTGTGGAGCCCACATGGGACTGGACTGGCCCTCTGTCTACAGAAGATGGTTGTTTAGCTAGAACTGTTTGGGGGGCACCCAGGCAGGGGGATCAGAATCTGTTCCTGATCTATGGACAGGCTTCTGGAATCCGGTGCCTATGGTGTGACACCTTGCACAGCCTTGGTGCAGTGAGAAGGGGCTTGGACCTGCCTAGGCTCAGTGTGCTGGGCTCTGTTCACTCCCCATGGGAGACCTCAATTTGGGGGATATGGGGATGTGGGGTGACTTGGGAAAAAGGGCTGGAGGGTGGGATGAGGAAGGAGGGGGGGATCTGTGGATAGTATGTGGAATGAGTAGAAAATTTCTTAATAAAGAAAAATGAAAGAATAAAAAGAAGATATAAAGAAAGCAAAGAACCAGCTGGCATGAGGGTTTGATATTAAAGTCAGCCTTGGGACTAGGGCCATAGCTCAGTTGATAGAGAGCTTGTCTAGCCTGGACAGAGCCCTGAATCAGATTTCTAGTACTACATAAGCTCAGAATGATGCCATTTGCCTATAATCTCAGAACTCAGGTGGTAGAGCCTGAGGGCCAGTTCAAGGTCATCCTTGGCTACACAAGGAGTTCAAAGTTAGAGATTCTGTCAAAAAAATAATTAAAAAATAAAGTACTCTTTAAAAGAAAAAAAGAGAAGAAGAAGGAGAAGAAGAAAATCACAGGAAACACATGCACAGAGACATAAAGATACACAAAGTAAAAACACCAAAATCAATCCAATTACAAAATAAGAAACAGTAATATACAAGCAAAATGTCAATAAGAAAAAAAAAGAGTCCAAGCAAAGGAATACATGACAAATGTTTACCAAGAAACACCATTGAGTTCATGTTGTGTTGGCCAACTACAGCTGGACTTGGGGCCTAAATGCTCAGGGAGACTCTATTGGAGGAAACTAACTTTCCCTAAGCAAGTGGATGTCATTTGGAGAAAACTTCTTGGTTAGGGAAGGGGGCTTGTGTCTACTTCCCCCACTCAGCAGTGTGGTTGCATCTGACTTGAACCTGTGAAATACCTGTTGATGTTGCTACAGTCTGTGAGTTCACAGGTGCATCTCTCCTATTATATCTAGAAGACACTGTTTCTTTGGCTCTTACAAGCTTCCACAAAGATACCTGAGACATGAGTGGAGATAGTTGAGGAAGATATCCCACATCACTTTAGTATTTCAAAAACTAATGATGGTGCAGAAAATGGATGGTCATCTTACCCAGTCCATGTCAGATTCTTAGTAAATATCTAGGTGCCAGCAATGTTTGTATCATCTAGATATTTATCAAAATAAGTATTTATATTAATTAATTTTAAGGAGGAGTCTGGGTAGTCCTAAGTACTATGAGTCATTTATTTAAACAATTTATTCTATAAAATAGATATCATATGCACAGAAAGGGCAAGAAATTAACTCAAACATCCATAAACTGCTACCCAACTCACTTTTTTCCTTTGGAATGAAGTCAAGAGGAAAGATCTCCATGGATAACATAAGGCAAAGTTTTAAGGTATGTCAAAGTTCACAATGCATTTCAATTATCAATGCAATATGCAGAAGAAATAGAAACAATATATTGCCAATTTTATTGGGGGTGGGGGGACAAAAAGAAGATCAGGGAAATGAAATATGAAATGTGTTATCAGAATTATATAATTTGTAATTCTAAGTAATGGAAAATTTTTAGTAGGCACTCTGACCTTAAAAATTAAAAATGAAATAAAATAAAACCAGAATGGAGTAAGAATTTGACTGATTTTTAGTTCAAAAGGACAGGGTAAGAGTGTCTGCTTCCCACTTCCTTTTCAAGTCTTACTGGACTTAATACTCACTGGAATAATATAGTGAAATGACAACACAGTGAGATGGTATAGGTCATTAAATGATAAAAGGATGCATACATTTTTGCAACACAGAAAGGGAATGTGATCAAATATGCTACTAGAGATAAGGCAGCAAAGGAGGCTGCTAAGAATTTCTGAGTGGGAGGGATGTTTCAGATTCTGGTCTTACAGCAACAAGTTGCAAAATAACAAAGAAAGGGTCACAAAAAAAGAGGGAATTTACTAATGCTCTACAAAGCACCTATGCCTATTGCCCTGATCCGTACTCATGGCTAAAGTAACTGTAAGATAGTTTTGAACTTATTGTTAGAATAAGCAGAAAGGCAAACATGTGAACAAGCGAAGCAGTACTAAATTAAACCTCCTACATACATGGAGGTCCTCTCTGTGTTGCTCAGTCCAGTGAGAGTCAAGTGTTAAATATGCAAAGTTGTCAGTCAGAATGCAATCATTCATTCCCCTTCCCACATACTCACACCCAAGCAGCACAGTAACATAGCCTCCTCTCTCTGAGAGTGAAACCTAGCAAAAGATAGATTCTTCTATTTTGACATGGACTTATCATTTCTTTTAATATCTAAGTATTGCACATATTTATTTAACCGTCTAAATTTTACTGTATTTTAGCTTAGTTTTCAATTCTTATTCTTCTCCACCGATAAAGAATGCACAGAGATGTTTTTCAATCTGTGTTTTGAAAATCTATATAGTGGAAGCTTGGGGTATATGAATTTTTTTGTGCATAAATACATTTGTTTTACATCTGTTTCTATTTTAGAACATTGGAAAGAAGCTGCCTATGATAAAACATAAACTTCTATCCATTGTGTGTTGTTATACATGGAAGGGATGATTCAGATTGTGATATGACACTGCATAGCATACCTTTTCAAAATCATATCTGGCAACCTTCTTCTAGGCAGCACAACAACATTACAAAATAATCATTGTTATGCAAGCCTTTCAACACTGAGTACAAAGTCATCATTGATTTTTACCATGGATAAGATTAATTTTTGCTCACAATGCAAGGAACCATCTGTTCCCAACAGCCTCCTTTCACTATTCCACCCCTACCCTTTATGAACTCCTACCTAATTGGTGTCCCATTTCTAGAGTAGCCTATAAGGAGACAAACCTACATGTGAAAAATGGTTGCAGATGCCTACACAAGCAAACTAATAAGGTCCATAAGATATTCATTTTTAAAGATTCTTAAAGGATTCCACAGTTTTTAAAATCGCATGAAAAACACTATTTATGGAGAAAGGAAATACTTAAAGGTAATACCCAAAGCCCTTTGACACGTGATGAAAGAAGGAAAAATGAAGACGTTAAAGTGAGTCCAGACATCTCATTATAGGAGGCAACACTGGATAACTTTGAGAAGATAATAATGATGGAAGAAGAATAAGAACAGGGACCTTGGACATTAGCTGTAACATTACTGAAATAAGATCTATGAAGCTCTACAAAATGAAAAACTCAGCATTCAATAATACAAATTTAGTGAGTAAATACAATTTTACAGATATTAAGATAAGAAAGGAAAAATGTCTATGCATCACATCAATTTTATTGATTTTCATCAAATAGAAAATGAAAAATTAGAAAAAATAAAAGATGTATTTTGTAGTCAACCAGAAGACACTATCTTGTAAATTATATGAATGAATTTTAGATTAAAGTATCATAAAACACAAAGAAAACTTGAATCCCGGGGTATGTGTCTTAATAACTTAATAACTCAAAAAGAAGAAAGGCTTTTCAGTGACTGGAGACAAAGAAAAGAAAATCATGTTTATTTTTCAGTAGCAAATATTCTACAAAATGAAGGTAGAAGAATTTCAAATATATAAGTATATTAACATTATGTCACACAAATCATATCTGAGATTAACTCACATGTAAATGCACATGAAAATATGAAAAGCAGAGAAAAATGATGGTGGAAATTCCTAATCAGGTCTGTACAAGGTGCAGCTTGTAGTCTATGAAATTTCAGTAAGGCTTTGGAGGCTCTAGCGAGGAGACAAAAAGACAAAGAGAGGTCCTCTTTACTTTATTGAAAATGAATTGAGTATATTAGGGTTAGTGATCGTGCATCTCTAAATGTCAAGGGAGAGTGACATGAACCTGGAATGAAATAAAAAGCAAGAAGAGCTGAATAACTGGGCTGAAGAGATGACTCAACATTATTTTTTAATTAACATTTTTTTCATGTGTTTTATATACCAAACACAGTTTACCCTCCCTCCTCTTCATTTATAAAAGAATTTGGTGTGTAAGAATGAGGGCTTGGGTTTGGATTCCCAGTGGGAACATAAGATATGGCCAGGAGAGCTTGTAACACCAATGCAGAATGCTCACTTCAGGTTGCTAGTCAGCCAGTCTAACTGAAAATCTGGCAAGTTCCAGGTTCAGTTTGTGACCTGGTCTCAAGAGAATCAGTGAGAGATTAACAGAGTAGGATGCCTGACAATCTCTTCTTACTTCTGTGTATTTAGATAGGTGTACACATACACACACATACACACACACACACACACACACACACACACAAATGTTGATTGAGGAAGAAAGAGAGGGACAGAGAGAAGACAGATAGAGTGAACAAGGAAGAGGGAGAGGGGGAATCTGATTGGTCTATGAGATATGGAGAAGAGGAGGGAATAAACAAAGAAATACTATAGAAAAAGAAGGGAATAGGAAAAGAAGGGAATGGGCAGGCAATTATGTCTGGGAGATTTCTAAATCAGTTTTCACAAGACATAACAAGAATCATGATTCTGAGAAGCTCTTACCACATAAAATAGAACAACTAGAAACATGGACTGCAGAAAGGCAAGATACTGTACCCAGCCTTTTTATGTTCCATTCTGTGCAAGACAAAAAAATTAGCATAGTAAGCCTTTAAAGATAGCTCTGCCATTAAAAATGATAGTTTGGTATAAAAAAATCAATAAATGAAATTGCAAAGAATGGAAAGAGACATTTTTAAACAACTTGAACCATGTTGTACAAATATTCAAATTATTTTATGTGTTGTCACTTGAGGAAATTAAGCACACTGGTAAGGCAATATCTCAGAAAAGTACACATGAATTCACTTTTTTGTCACAATATATAAAAAATGAAAGAAATGTGTCCTTCTGTATTAAGATTATAAAGGAGTTAAAATATAATGTGCTGGCTAGTGTTTTTTAAACTTGACACAGCAAGAGTTTGTCAGGGAAGCAGAACCCCAGTGGATAAAATGTCTCCATCTAGATTGCTTATAGTCAAGTATGTAGGACAATTTCTTGATTAATGATTAATGTGAGAATGTGGTCCTGAGTTTCTCAAGAAAGCAGACTGAGCAAGCCAGTAATTAATATGCCTCCATGAATTCTGCTTCAGTTCTTTGTTTCAGGTTCCTGACTTAGAGTAGACCAACAGTATGTAACCTATTTTTCATTTTACAGGAGCTCATAGTTGTGACGCATAGAAATTTTAGATAGGCTCTGTAATTCTAGAGAGACTGAATATTTTATAGAGGTTTTGGAATTTTAGAGAGGCTTTGAAGGAGAGTTTAGATGTTTTAAAGAGACTGAACTCTTAAAATGTTTGAATTTTTAAAGACTGTAGGACTTTTAAAAGATGAAGTATTTCATAATGTAATATTAATAATAACACATCATCTGGGGGGGCAAATGAGAAAGGAAAAGTTGCAGTTGCATGGTGATGTGTTTGTGTGTTGAATTTACATGGCTGTCCATGCCTGAGCAGGTAGCTCTGATGTGTATAACAAAGCAGACTAAGCAGACCAGTAGGAACAAGCCAGTCATGGGCACTTTCCCATGGGTTCTGCTTGAGTTTCTGCCTTTGAGTTTCTTCCTAAAGTTCTGGCCCTGACATCTTTCAATCATAGTCTCTGATACAGAAGTGTAAGAGGAAGTAAATTCTTTCCTCCTCAAGTTACATTTGGTCATGGTACTCTATCACAGCAATAGAAATCCTAGCTGAAAGAGTATGACAAGTGATTTTGTAAGTATAGATATGAAAAATGGAAGCGCTTGCCACACAGATTTAAAGTTATCTACAGTCATATATATTCTTACTATAGGCAATTAATATAGAATGTATTTTATCTAAAGGGACTCAATTATGGAAAGTATAGGAAATATTATGAAGATGTATTTCACATGTGAAATAACTCTAATTGTCATTGAACTTCTCTGGTTTGTAGAAGGAAAGATATTACAATCCCAAATCTGGACATCTTTGTTTCCAGATAAAGATAAGACAAGAGCACAAACTTCTCATAACTGAAGCAGCATTCTTAATTCAATACATCTGGGGAAATTCATATCAATGTGAGTTTACACAGTGGATGAATTTCCTGTTTTACATGTGATGCCAATCAAAGCATATCATGCTGGCCTTCCATGTAAAGAGGAGCCATCTTATCTGCTCACGGCAGATATAATCTCACACAGCAATGCTCAAGTAAACCAAACAATGTAGATATACATACTTGATGTTGCTTTTGGATTTCAAGTTTCAACTCATTTGTTTTGAGTTCAGAGACTCTGTTCTATTTTTTTTATATGCAGTAAACTTAAAGAGAAAAAAAAGTTGACTAAAATGAGGCCATGAATTTGAAGCAGAGAGTGAAGGGGAAGAGTACATGGGGGAGTTTGGAAGGCAGAGACATAAGGAAGATATGTTATAACTATATTATTTTCTCAAGTATTAAAAGATAGTTTAAAGTTGACTTAAGCAATATAAATTGTTCTTTTCTTCTCTGGTTTTCCCCAACTTTATAAGAAGTATGTACTCTATGAACTTTTGCTATCATGATTTCATGTTATCATTACCTTTCTGTCGGTATTACTATTCAGATCACCTAGAATAATAAAGACTCTTATAATATACAAACCTCAGAGAAAAGAACTTACATCAGGCTGTAAGGAGTTCATGCTTTAGCTAAAAATAATGGATGGGTACAGAAAGAGAAGATAATATAAGGTAGCAAATTTTTTAATGAATTGAAAAGTGGGAGCAGAAAATTCCCTATGAAGTCTGGGGAAGTTATTGCTAAGGACTAGGACATTTCAGGACAGTATTTTAGTATTTAAAATTATACTTGATATTGGACTAGGAAGAATAGTTCAAGAAATATCTCTAAGACAAACTGCATGCTGTATTGATGAAAAATAAAAATAATCAAGCCAGAGACTTCTAAAGTCTAACTGAGAAAATTGTGAATAATATGAGGCAATCTTCAAAAAATCTTGGAAAAAATATCAATACATGTAAATATGTAAAAATGAACAATTCAGAATGCTTGCTTTGTGCTACTTGACTGAATATATCATGATGGGTTCAACTCAAAAGTAGGCATATATATATCTTAAATATGATGCATTATTCTAAATAAGTAATATTATTGTTCATAATATGACACATCTGGGTAATTATTTGCAATTTTAACTTTACTAAACAATACTAATAAAACTTCATTCAATTCATTTTGTTACAAATATCTATTTTTCTCATTACCATCAGGTTAAAATAAATACATTCATAATACTTTTAGTTTTATTTTTCTGTTTAATGTATAATGCATATATTTAAATTCCTTTCTCTAGAGTTTGTAAAAAGCATTTTAAAATGTTTTCCATAAGTTTTAATATGTTTGGAATAATTTTAATGTAAATGAAATTTAAACAAGAGACATGAACTTATGAACTGAAATTGGGAATGCACAAGGTTTAAAATTAAGAGTCCAATAGGCAAAAATATCCATCTGTAACATTTTAATATGTTTTAAAATAAAATTCTTCCTAGCTTATTGCCTGAAACAACCAAAGGTTGAAAATATGGTGTGAACTGTGTTACCATTTGATAGCTATCTTGGTAGATAATTAGTAAATGGAAGTTTCAGAAAAAATAAACTCATACTTGGTAAAAAAAAAAGTTGCTAGGAGAAAAGTTAAAACTAAAAGTACAAATGTTGGAGAGAAAAAAAAAGACTGCCAAACAAGATATTCTCAGTTACTTTTGAATTTAAAAGGTCCGGTCAATTGGCTTCCCAGACTTCATACACAAGCCAAAATATAGGCACTGGTTTTACATTAAATTTAAATTACTGATGAAATTTCTTATAGTGTTTGAGACAATGAGTACTTTTTGCTCTGAAATATTTCTCATTATCAAGGAATCTTTCTACTTTGTAGAAGGAAAGATTTTGAAGGTTTAATATAGACCATAAGAGAGGGAGATTAGGTGGGTGAGAAAAAAGTAGTGGCTATTTAATACATAGTGTGTGATATGATCAGAGTATTAATGTGTAAGATAATTTACTTGGCAATAATACAAAACTGTTAATGTAACTTCATTCAAGCAATTTTCCAATCATCACATATGTGAGTAAGCAATAAAGTGAAGGATGAGCTTTTCTCTCAGACTCATCCACAGAAATCTATCCCAAATTAAGGCATTGCCAACTGGAAAGAACCAGCCTCATGCAGATGTACCTCTAGCTTCATAACAGACCAAGGCCTAAAATGACCATAATGTATTCTATATCTTGAGTAACACAGTAGAATTTAGGATAAATAATGTGGTATTGATGATGCAGTTATTACACACAGTGCATCACAGATTTAGTCAGTCTTTAACTTTCATCTCTAAGGCTCATATTTCATTCACATGTTTTACTCACTGAACAGTCTCCCCGAAACTTATCCTCCTATTACATGGAGAAATTATTCTAATTTTATCTGACAAATATGTTTGTATTTTCCAACTTTCCTTGCAGATTAGTTCTCATATAACACAGTTCTAGACAATTTCTATCAGCAAAACATATTTATATTTTCAATGAGAGCTCCTTGTATCCCAAACTCCATTATAATGACAGAGTAATACAAAAAATCATTAATATTCCAAGACAGTTTTTTCAAACTTTAAAATTGATAGCCTTAATAAAAACTTAAATTCCATCCCAGGATACAAAGACAACATTCAATCATTTTCTCAAAGTAATAGAAAAAAATTCAAGAAGATGGCTCTGTGGGTAGCAAAAGTTAGCATAGAAGCTTGAGGACCTATGTGACTTTGAATTCCCACAATCCTAGGCCTTGTACTGGGCATCTTCAATCTCAGCACTACTCCAGTGTGATGAGAGGAGGTGACAGAAGAACTCCCAGAAGCTACAGGTCAACTACACTGGTGTACACAGTGACAAGGAAACAAGAGACCTTATCTCAAACACAGTACAAGATGAGGTCACATTCCCATGGTTCTCCACTGATTTTCACACCCTCTCCATGGCATGTGCTCAACCTCACTGTGTAGTTTCACACAAACAAATGTCCCCCCAACAAACACATACATGCACACTCATACACACACACACACACACACACACACACACACACACACACACACTTGCACATGGTGGAAACATTTATTTTCCTTTGAGAAAAAAGAAGGAAGAGAGATTGATAAATGTTGGAGGAGGTAAAGTAGAATCAACCAAAGTAAATTATTTTTATAAAGTCCATGTGACCTCTTTTACTTTGTAAAAATAATGATAAATTAAGAGAACTGAAATGGAAAAATAAAGATTTTGAGAAAACATGAAATGAAAAGAGGTATCCAAAAAAATATGATAAATGAAAGTCAGTGCTGTTTTTCAGTACTAACACTTTTAACATCATTGAGATTCAGATAATCTTAGGTCTCTATAATGAAATTCTCACTTCAGATTTAAACTAAGAATTAGAGGGAAAAGCTTTTTAGTACACTTAAATTAAATCCAATGGTCAGACTAGTATAAGGGGAATATACACTTGATCAGAAAGATATAATTTACTCTTGAATCTTCCAGGGTCTGTGAATCCAATGAATGGCGTGGATCATGGTTACCAAGAAAGTGAAGTATCATGAGAATTGGAACACTTGCAATGAACTCCTGTGGGTTTTAAAAAGAAACATTTGAGAAAGTTATGTGCCCATCTGTTATTACACAAGGATATGAATATTTCAAAGCAAAAATTAAAGATATTATTAATTTAGCATAATTTTATACTAATGAGTTTGACCAAAGTTTTTTGTAGTGATAACATATTTTTATTTCTTGTTATTAATTACTGATTTTACACATATAGAGTTGTTTTGTCAGTTCTTTTAAAAATATGTAAACTACATGCTCCCTAGAAGTACCACTTGACATATATAATTTAATTATGTGTTCAATATACATGTTAAGAATTAATTCACATTGAACATGTAAAGTAATGCTAAAAGTACTGTTTTTATTTAGTTTTTTTTCTGAGATGTAAGACATAATACTGAATATAATTTTATTACAGGGAAATACTTTGATTTCAGTTTTAAAAATTGATATGTTAAAATATTTTCTCCAATGACTATTATTTATGTTATTGGAAGTTGCATCTTCTGGAATTTTATGAAATTTACAAGTTAAAGACAGAAAATAACATGTTTTTTGAAATATAATGTTTCCTATCAAGAAACGGAAATGTCCTTCTCCTTCCAGCCTTAAACAAAGCAGTTTCATATTGACTCCCCTAATTTCTTTTTTAAAATAATTTTTAGCTTATTTATTCTTCTCTCATATATTACATCCTGACAGCGATTTGCACACCCTCCTCTCCTCCTAGCTCTCCCCCACCTCCCCTGTCCCCTAAATCTACTTGTACTCTGTTACACTTCAGAAAAAGTGCAGACCTCCCAGGGGTATCAACAAAACATGGCATAACAAGTTACAATAACATTAGGCATGCATGCTTATATCAAGGCTGGATGGGGCAACCCAGCGGGAAAAATGGGTTCCCTCAAACAGGTAAAAGAGTCAGACACAACACCACTGCCACGGTTAGAAGTCCCACAGCAACAGCAAGCTACAAAACCATAACTTGTATGTGGAGGACCTAGATGCTCCCTGAATTTTGCTCCAGGTTTTGTGATTCCCCTATGAACCCATATTGTTTGTTGCTGGGCTGTGTCCTCCTGGTGCCCTCAACTCCTTTGGCTCCTACAGTCTTTCCTCCTCCACTTCTGTGGGATTCCAGATCTCCACCTAATGTTTGGCTGTGGGTCTCTGCATCTTCTCCTATCAGTTGCTGAATGAAGCCTATCTGATGATGATTATGCTAGGCTCCAGCTTGTAAGTACAGCAGAGTATCATTAACAATCATTTCATTCACTCTTTTTTTCCAGTTGTGTTTGGTTTTGTCCTAGTTCTCTAGGTTGTCCAGCCTCTGGTTCCTGGCCCTCCAGGCACTGTCAGGTATGGGCACCCTGTTGTGGCCTGGGTCTCCAGTTGAACAAGTCATTGCTTGTCAATTCCTACAAGTTCTGCACCACTTTTACTCTAGCACATATTGCAAGCAAGACAAATTTTAGGTTGCAGGTTTTGTATCTGTCTTGGTGTCCCAGTCCCTCCATTGAAGGACTCGCCTGATTACAGAAGATGGCTGGTTGAGGTTCCATATCCCCCATTAATAAGAGTCTGCTGTGGATATCACTATATGTCAATAAACACTGATTGGCCAATAGCCAGACAGGAAGTATAGGCGGGACTAACAGAGAGGAGAACTGAGGAGGAAGGAAGGAGAGGGAGACTGGCTGGAGCCGCAGCGAGGAGAAGGAAGATGTAAAGTACCGGTAAGCCACGAGCCACGTGGCAAAGTAGAGATTAATAGAAATGGGCTAAATATAAGAGTAAGAGCTAGACAATGATAGGCCTGAGCTAATGGCCAAGCAGTTTAAATAATGTAAGCGTCTGTGTGTTTATTTTATGAATGGGTTCAGTCAGGGAACCAGGGACTGGCGGGACTTGGGAGCTGGAGATTGGAGGGACTTGGGAGCTGGAGAGAAGCTCTCCAGCAACAGGAGTCTTAGCTAAGGTCACTCTCATAGATTTGAGGAGGTTCCATTGCACTAGATATTTAACTCTTAATGAAGTTCACCAAACCTGAACCTTCCTGTTCCCACATCAACCTGCACCAAGTCTACCCCTGAAATATATTCTATTTCACTTCCCAGGGAGATCCATGAATACCCCCTTGAGTACTACTTGTAACTTAGCCTCTCTGTGTCCATGAATTGTAGCATGATTATCCTTTGCTTTACAGCCAATATTCACTAATGAGTACAAACCATGTTTGTCTTTCTGGGTCTGTGTTACTTTACTCAGGATGATTTTTTTTTTTCTAGTTCCACCCATGTGTCTGCAAATTTTATGAAGTATTTTTTAAGAGCTATGTAATGCTCCATTGTATAAATGTGTCGTGTTTTCTTTATTCATTCTTTGGTTGAGGTACATCTACTTGTTTTCATTTTCTGAATAAAGCAGCTATGAACATATTTCAGCAAATGGGGTAGGATAAACAGTCCTTGAACACTGATGCAAAAATACAAGGTAAAGTACGCACAAACCAAATAGAAAAACACAAAAAAATCATCCATCATGGTCAAGTAGGATTCATCCTAGAGATGCATGGATAATTCAACATACAAAAATCTGTCAATGAAATCCACAATAAAAGCAAACTGAAAGAAGAAATCTACATGATCATCTCATTAGACACTGAGGAAACCTTCTACAAATTCAACACCCCTTCATGATAAAAGTTTGGGGGAGATCATGGATACAAGGGACATTCCTAAACATATAGGCAATATATAGCAAACTGATGGCCAACTTCAAATTAAATGAAGATAAAGCAATTCCACTAAAATTAGGGATAAGACAAGACTGTCCACTCTCTCTATATCTATTCACTATAGTACTAGAGCAATATGTTTTATCTAGAGCAATATGACAACTAAAGGAGATCAAGGGGATAAAAATAGGAAAGGAGGAAGTAAAATATCACTATTTGCAAATGATATGATGGTATACATAAGTGACCCCAAAAATTCTACCAGGGAACTCCTACTGCTGATAAACACCTTCAGCTAAGTGGCTGGATACAACATAAATGCACAAAAATAAAAATCAGTAGTACATCTATAAACAAATGATAAATGGGTGGAGAAAAATTAGGAAAACAACACCCTTCACAATAGCCACAAAGAATATAAAATATCTTGTGGTAACTCTAACTAAGCAAGTGAAAGACATGTATGACAAAAACCTCAAGTCTTTGCAGAAAGGAACTGAGGAAGATATCAGAAGAAGGAACAATCTCCCATGCTTATGGATCAGTAGGATTAGCATAATAAAAGTGACCATCTTACCAAAAGCAGTCTATAGATTCAATGCAATCCCCATCAAAATCCCAACACAATTCTTTACAGATCTTTAAAGAATAACCTCAACTTCATATGGAAAATAAAACACCCTAGGATAACTAAAACAATTCTGTAAAACAAAAGATCTCCTGGAGGTATCACCATCCCCCATTTCAAGCTGTACTATGAAGATATAGTAATAAAACCTTAATTTTATTGGCATAAAAACTGGCAGGTTGGTCAAAGGAATCAAATAAAAACTCAGATGTAAATAAACACACTGATAAACACACAGATTTTTGTTAAAGAAGCCAGAAATACATAATAAAAAAAACTTCTTGTAGAAGAACGCAAACAGATCCATAGGTATCATCCTGCACAAAACTCAAGTTGAAGTGGATCAAAGACCTCAACATAAAACCAGATACACTGAACTTAACAGAAGAGAAAGTGGGAAGTAGCCTTGAATGCATTGGCACAGGAGACCACTTCCTAAATATAGCACCAGTAGCACAGACACTGAGAATGACAACTAATAAATGGAACCTCTTGAAACTGACACGCTTCTGTAAAGCAAAAGAGACAGTTAATAAAAACAAATCAGCAACCTACAGAATGGGAAAAGATCTTCACCAATCCCACATCTGACATAGCGCTGAACTCAACAATATATAAAGGACTCCAGAAACTAGACATCAAAATACAAAATAATCCAATTAAAAAGTGGGGCACAGATCTAAACAGAGAATTCTCAACAGAGAATTGCAAATAGCCAAAAGATGTTTAAGGACTTGCTTAATCTCCTTAGCCACCAGGGAAATGCAAATCAAAAGGACTCTGAGATTCCATCTTACATCTGTCAGAATGGCTAAAATAATAAAACACTGGATATAGCTTATGTTGGAGAGGGTTTGGAGTAAAGGGAACACTTCTCCACTGCTGGTAGAAGTACAAACTTTTATAGTATCTTTGGAAATCAATATAGTGACTTCACAAAAAAAATGGGAATCAATCTACCTCAAGACTCAGCTATACAATCTTAGACATATACCTGATGGATGTTCAATCATACCAAAAGGACACTTGCTCAACTATGTTCACAGCAGCATTACTCATAATAGTCAGATCCTGGAAACAACCTAGGTGCTCCTCAACTGAAGAATGGATAAAGAAAATGTGGTACATTTTCACAATGGACTATTCCTCAGCTATAAAAAACAATGACCTCATGAAATTTTCAGGCAAATGAATGGAACTAGAAAAAAATAATTCATAAGGTATGAGAGAGGAAGAAAACCCAATTACATGACAACAAATGATTCAGCCATACAGTTAACATCATATGACATAAACTTCAGTTGGTCTAGAAAAATCTTCTCTTAAACTGATACTCACATTTTCTCTGCTGTTATCTTCATCTAGCTAATTGAATAGGGTTGAGAATTCAGTATTCCACGTGGAATACTGATTTTCTTTCAGTGATGGTGCTTATTATGTACTTTCTGGACAACAATTCCATAAGTTTGATGTATCATATTAATTTGTTTTGTAGGAGTTGATCAATTAACTGGAGAAAACTCTATGTAGTGTTGATTCAATTGCATAACAAGCATAATTTAATATAAATGGTGCATAAGACATTGATTTTGCCCAACTGCTCTATAGAATTAGTGTCTCTAAAGAGGGCAGCCAAGCTGAACTAACAATATTAAGCATTTGTGCAATTTGTCTCTTACTATAATGAACAGTAAATGATATAATGACCAACAAGATTAATGATAAAACAAACATGCTAGTTAGATTCATGCTATAGACCACAAATTCATAGTAATACCCACAAACCAATAATCTCAATATGAGTTTAGCTAAGTGTCTAAATTTAAGTAATAGAAAAAATATTTGTGCATATCCACCGCTATAGCTTTTTAAAATTATATGCAGGAGCATGGCACCTCACTCCTGAAATTACAGAACTCTGGAGGCTGAGGGAGGACTATCAGGAGTTTAGGGTCAATATTGGCTACATGATTTAATACTCTGTTGCAAAATAATATTGTGTACATACACACACACACACACACACACACTTGCACACACACACGTGCAGCATGTATGTGTTTCATGATTAAGTATGCTATAATCTATACAATCTTGATAATCATTTTTCCTGAATTTGAACCTACATTCCTATATTTATATGCTGTGCCTAGTAATCTGATCCCTTAAATATTTATAAATTAAAATATCAGATAATTGATGATGTCTTTACCTGGCTTCAATAAACATGGAGGCCATATTTGTCAGTAATTATCATTCCCGGTGTATGTTTCTTTGGTTGGTTCTTTTGTTATACAGTTCAGCCTACCCTCAAAGTAGATGTACACTAGATATTAGTTTTTTGTTTTGCTTTGTTTGGTTTTTTTTTTTTTTATTTTGAGACAGTGTTTCTCTGTGTCCTGTGTGACCTGAAACTCACTCTTTAGACCAGGCTGGCCTCAAACTCACAGAAATCTGTTTGCATCTGTGCTGTGGGACGTCTTTCTGTATGCTGTGAATATGTGTTGCTCTGATTGGTTGATAACTGACAGGATGGAGCCAGGCGGGAAACCAAGAGAAATAGTGGAAGGAGAAAGGAGAGGGAGGAAAGACTCCAGCCTCCACCAGAAGAAGCAAGATGCAAAAGTAAGCCGGAAAGCCACATGACAATACATAGATTTACAGAAATAGGTCAAATTATAAGAGCCAGCTAGCAAGAAGCCTGTCATAGGCCATGCATTGGTAATTAATATTAATCTTCTAAATGATTATTTTATAAGCAGCTACGAGACCTGCAGACAGGTCTACTGTGGGGCCAGATGTGACCTGAGAAAACTCTGGTTACACCTCTGTCTCCTGCTTGCTGGGATTAAAGGCATATTCCACCACCACCTAGCTAGATACTAGATTTTAAGTCCTGACCCTCCAACCATACTGTGTATTGCACCACACATTCTGGCTAGTTATCATTAACTAAGAGAAGAGGCAATTGTCTGTGATAGGTAAATAAGGAAGACAAACAGGTCTCTTAAGAAAACATTAAAAGCCAGGCAGTGCTGGCATACACCTTCAATCCCAGAAATTAGGAGATATAGGCAAACAGATCTCTGTGAGTTTGAGTCCAGTCTGGTCTACAAAGTGAGTTACAGGACAGACAAGACATAGAGAAACTCTGTCTCAAAAACAATCAAACAAAACAAAAGGAAAAAAGTTGTTGTGGGTCCAAGGCTCCAAATCAACCAGAGCATACACAAGAAGTTCTGCAAAGCAAGATTTATTAGTGGACAACACTATAGAAATTGACTGGTCAGGCACAGCAGTACAGACTTAGGATGTACAGAATAGACTGCTTCCCTGAACATTCATTTCAGGAAGTATTTAAAGACAAAACTCACAAACATTTGTGCCAAGTTACAGTTACTAATTTTTCACCAATTAGGATTCAAAGATTATATGTGAACCAACACAAAGCTGGTTTTTCAGTCTAATCAATCAGATTTATTGTTAGGAACAGCCATAATGTTTTTAGAAAACTAAAGATACATATCATTAATTCTATTGTTTAAGGAGGTTGGTTAGCTATTGGAAAGGCCCCAGTTCCGCTAGGACTTGGGAACATGATCTTTGTTTCACTCTACAGGTAAAATGGTGTCTGAAGGCAAAATGGCAGTACTTAAGAAAAGGGACATTTGCCTATTCCCAACAATGGAAAAGGAAACATATTATAGTAAGAAAAGTATAAGTTTTGCTGTCTGTTTTTATAAGTCTAACTCACTAACAATTTCTGCTTGCCTCATAAACTCTTGTAAACATTTACACTACTTCCTTTTGGGCTAAATGACATTTGTATTTTTAACACGATGTTGGGAACTTTTAAGCTTCTGTGTTTCCCTAGAAGGAATCAATCCCAGGCACCTCAAAACCTCACAGCAGTTGGACATGCTCTGTGAGTTTTTGTCTTCGACAGGAGGGTGGGAAAGTTGGAAGTTAATACTTCATAGTTCCTTTGGTCAATGTGCCTGTTTGTGACTTGAATTAGAGCCAATAATTACTTCCTCTTTCCAGAGGAATTTTAAGTCGTTTTTCCCATGGTCATTTCCATTTAAAAAAAAGAAAAAAAGCAAAGGAATTTCCAGCCTGACTGTTGGAATTCAAAGAAGCCACTTGTACTAATTTTATGTGACCAACTTCTTATACAATCAAACACATCCTATTAGAGTCTGTTCTATAATTATACGATAATGTCACTTTTTTTCTGGAACAAAGAGATTATTTTTCAATTATGGTGCTTGTAGTCAAACTTACCAAGAAAAAGTACTTTAGATCATGCTATTATAGCACAACATGATACATAACAAAGCCTGTAGAGGGCTTACTGTGCTTTGAGTACATCCCTAAGCACTTTTAAAATACTTATTAACCATATTAACTTTGAGCAGCATGTTTTGAGTATTATGTTCACTTCATACATGTGAGTCTAGATATAGAGGTGAGAAAAGCTGAGCAATTTGCTAAGGTCTCAAAGATGCTAGAATATTTGTACTTTGTTTGAAATCTGACAGTATTACTTATTTCTGTATAATTAATTTGAAAAAAATTCTTCATTTTAGATAGTATAAGAAATAGAAAATAAGGATATTTTTAATTTGTTCTGTGTTATATTTTTTTTACTCTTTTCAAAATAATCTGTTCATTGACATTTTCCTAATCTAACTCAGGTCATATATTTACAAATAACAGTATTGCAGGGTTATAAAAAAAAAAAAGCTAAATGACCTGGTCTCATAAGGAACTAATGGGAGTGAAGTGGAGCTGTAGGATTTTCACTTGAATTCTGTGTTCTTAGGACTAACATACTTACTCATTGTGTTAAAGTTCCCTTCCAGAAGAAATATAGTTAATCTTAGCTGATGGTTATTTTGAGATTTTATAACTTTAGATTGCATTTAGAAAACCTTTGAATGTCTACGGCAATTCATAACAACCTTCAACTTAAACTCTCATTTCTATAATTTTTTCTCTAACCTTAATTTGTACTTTGTAGCAAGAATGTCTGGATGAGTAAATCAATCAACACCAGACAGGCCTTCTATATCTGGCAGGTGTCCTAGTGATGGATTCTTACATGGGTTCCTAACTTGGGACAAATGGCATTGTTACCATGAGAGTGTTGTTGACCATTTCTTCAGATGATTTGGAGGGTTTCGGGGTGGCTAGGGATCATTTGGAAAGACTTCATGTCTGAATGTCTAACAAAAGGTTTGTTGAGCTAAAACATCACTATTCATAGGTATTCACAGGTGTGTTATATAACTAAAACTAATGCAGATCTCAAAGAAAAACTTCCTCAGGTTTATTGCCAGTACATTTTAACCATACACTGTTTCACATCACTAAATGGAAATGTACTCTGTGGCAAAACAAGATAGCTCAAAGGATATATTTCCTCATACACCTTATATGAACCATCACACACACATACACACTACCTATTTTTGTTTGCTTGTTTATGTGGGTAGTATTCATTCTCAATAGCTTGTCCTGACTATTGTTTAAAACAATAAGTAGCAAAACAAACATAGGTGTTGACCTTGTGTGTCCTCTTAAGTAGCTGGACTTATATGACTCTACCATCGGGCTCAGCTTATCCACTCAGTTTGCTTGCAAGTACTTTATATTGTTTGCTACCACACTGGTGACCGGGCATTACAGCTTAATAACCATAAAGCCTTAGCAAAAATTACTCTATTTAAAACCAAACCTTGAGATTTTTTTGATCCAGGAAGCTTATGTATTTTCCAAGGTAAGTGAGAATGTTTTATAAAGGCAGTGCTTTGGGGATTTAATTTTATAGAGTTTAATTGTTATGATGGTAATATCTTCTTATTTCACAACTTAACAAGTTAGAATCCTTTCAGGTGGGACACTTAATGCTAAAGGAAGATGCAGTTGAACTTTTAGCTGATTTCTTTATGTTCACCCATGACCTACCAGTATAGCTGAAGTTTTCAGGTCCTGCCAGGCACCCGCAGTCCCGAGGTTTGTTTATAAAATAATCACACTGAGGCTTAATATTAATTATAACTGCTCGACCATTAGCTCAGGCTAACTATTGACTAGCTCTTACACTTAAATTAACCATAATTCTTATTTATGTTTAGCCACGTGGCTTGGTACCTTTTCACAGTTCTGCCTTCACATCTTGCTTCTCATGGTGGCTGCTGGGAGTGTCTCCTGACTCTCTTTGCAGGAGTTAGGATCTTACTTTGCTAAGAGCTGTAATTGCCTTCTACTTCCCAGAATTCTCTTGTCTGCTTATCCCACCTACACTATACTGCCTGCCTGACTACTGGTCAATCAGCATTGTATTTATCAGTCAATCAGAGCAACACATTCACAGCATACAGAAAGGCATCCCCAGTGTACCAGTGAGTGTGGCATCTCAGTCCAATATCAGCCATTTAAACCAGAAAATTCTTACTTAGATTATATCATACATATACATTACCTATTTTTACAGTTCTTTTGGAATTTACCACCTCCTTTATTTGATAACTACAATTATAAGTAAGAATGAAAGCTGACTCTGCACTTACAACTTTCTTCAGAAACCAGAACCAGGCAATGGCTCTTGATGGAGTATTTTTACTCAGGAATTTCTTTAAAGTGTGTAGTAACCTCTCACTAATAATTATGAATTTGATAACCCTACATTAATATATATTTTACATATTTCTACTTGATTGGTGTTGAAGAATCATCTAGGATTTACAAGTGTTATAAGATATACCATTAGGAGAGAAGAATGGAAGTGTGAATTAGTAAATCTAAGTGGATCCAATTCTATCTCACCATCCTTACAACAAATATGAAGCAGAAGGACTATTAAAAGGGTAGGAATTTGAACATTTTAATGAAAGAGAACTAGACTCACAGTCTGTACCTAAAACTGGCCTAAGCTTTTGCAACTGAAATGCTCCAGTAATTTCTCTAAATAAGTAATAATCGTGCAAAGCCTTGAAAGGGCTTTTTTATGAAATTTTATATATATATATATATATATTCATACATATATTAACTACATGAATATATAAGTATATATCACATATATATTTCATATATATATTTATAGAGAGAGGCATATATCAATTTACATTGATATATAACAATATACAAATATACATATACCAATATTCTTACAGACCTGTTTGTATACTCTCTCCCAGTAATCTACAAAGCATCCCTTTCATTTCCATATTATCGACATCATATACATTTTCATTGTAATGTGTATATCCTATCACATTAAATAAGAAAATCTCAAGGTTTTATAATGTTTTCTAAATGAATATATTTCATGTTCATTATAAGTGATCAATAAGAATATTAATGAAAAATAGAAAGCACTAATAATATTGGATATGGGAAACATTCTATGGCTACCTTTGAAATTCTGTACTATTAGTTATACAGATTAACACATGAATGGAAAGTTTCTAATAAATATGTATACATAATATATACTGTATTATATATATATATATTTGTTTTTGAGACAGGGTTTCTCTGTGTAGCTTTGCGCCTTTCCTGGAACTCACTCTATAGCCCAGGCTGGCCTCGAACTCACAAAGATCCGCCTGCCTCTGCCTCCCCAATGCTGGGATTTAAGGCGTGTGCCACCACTGCCCAGTTCTATTTTATATTTTTAATATTTATCTCAGCACCTCAAAATAATATTTTCAAGAGATGTGATTCAAGAAGTTTTCATTTCAAGGTGAGAAGAAATGATGAAAGAATAGGTTTTATTTTAAATAAAAGTATGAGAGGTTTTATTAGCAGTGGAAAATAGTGCAAGTATACGTGCCTGCTGTGGAACGTCCTTCTGTATGCTGTGAACGTGTGTCGCTCTGATTGGTTGATAAATAAAGCTGTTTGGTCAATGGTGAGCCTGAATAAGGTTAGGCGGGACATTCCAACTAGAGAGAGAGGAAGGAGAAAGGCAGAGCTGAGAGATGTTGCCAGCCGCCACCAGGAGAAGTAACATGTAAAGTACCGGTAAGTCACAAGCCAAGTGGCAAAGTATAGATTTATACAAATGGGTTAATTTAAGGTGTAAGAGCTAGCTGGCAAGAAGCCTGAGCCATTAGGCCACATAGTTTGAATATAATATAAGCCTCTGTGTGTTTATTTGGGTCTGAACAGCTACATGACTGGGCAGGACACAGGAAAACTTCCAGCTACACATGCCTGTCCTCAAATACCCAGCAGCTGCTTCCCAAATGATTGGCTTGGATGCTTAATATTACTTATTACTTGACTGGTAGCTCAGGCTTATTACTAACTAGCTATTACACTTAAGTTAACCCATAATTTTCAGCTGTGTTTAGCCACGTGGCTTGGTACCTTTTCTCAGCATGACATTCTCATCTTGCTTCCTTCCTCTGTGTCTGGCTGGCAACTCCTAATTCTGCCCTTCCTCTTCTTGCATTCTTAGTTTGGTTTCCTGCCTATACTTCCTGCCTGGCTACTGGCTATTTAGTATTTTATTAAACCAATTTGAGTGACAAATATTCATAGTATACAAGAACATTATGCCACAGCAAGTACCAGATGCTCAACCAGAAACAGTGTATCTAAATGCACTGATACCAAGAAAGAGTGAAAGAAATATAAAATGATAACTACAATCTTTTCACTGTTGGCCTTAGGCAGAAACTATTACATCTTAGGCTGGATTGTGACTTGAAATATGAAAATGGAACTGAGATTTATTTAAATTTGACAGTAATAATACACTGCAATCAAAGTTAATTAATTTAAATTCTTAAACACCTTCTCAGGTATAATTTTTCTTCTTAATTTAAAATTTATATTTTAACATGTGATAGCTTCATCCCACATAGGAAGCCAGTGTCTACACACACACACACACACACACACACACACACACACAGAGTCACACACAAACACACATACAGTCATGTACACACAAAAAAACACATGCACACATGTGTATTCATACATGCATATTCACACATGCATATGCATGCACACATATGAATATACACATACATGCCTACACAGACATACACACACAAACATCACATCTCCACTTGCAGATATTTGATGTGTAATACAATTGTTTGTTCACTGTATGAAGATCAAATCCCTTACTCTCTTTACAGGAGTTAGGATCTTACTTTGCTAAGAGCTGTAATTGCAATGTAATGAAGTTCATAAATAATAAAATCTGATTCATGGCATGTATTAAATTTAAGAAAATATTTTCACATACTAAATGTCACTTTTAAGTAAAATAGAAGTTTATTCATAACATTCAACTCACATTTTTATTTTACACAATTTTAATAGTGACTAAATTATAAAGAGTTCTTCAGATTACACTTTTTCTGGCTTTATGTTTTTATGCAGTGTATTTAATAATATAATTCAAATATTAGTTGCATATGAATGCATAAAAGCACATAAATACATTAGAGAAAATACAATTGTCAGGTATCAAATTATTTTTAAAAACCTTGGCTCATTAAAACACATATTCTTTGAAGACGTGATTTCCTGAAAATTCCCCAAAAAATTTAAGTATGTTCAATAATGTAAAAATACTTTATAAGGTTAAATATTAATTAACTAAAATATAAGGGAAATAAAACTATTGCCATTCATGCTTAAACAACCTTTGAAGCACTATCAGATTCTCTCATAAACACTACAACACTGCGGTTGAGTTGGATATCCTTTTCCTAACCTAAGCTTGCATACATTGAGAGGACTCAAACACTCCCTCAAATACTAAGGTCTCAATTACACATAGAAGTCTATTACAAGGAAACATAGTCTTCATTTTTGTAGAAATGGCTAACTCTATTAAATGAAGTTATATATTAATGTTACTCATTTATAAGCACATTGGCTTTATCCATATATATATATATAGCATTATGGATAACTGCACAAGTTTTTAATTATTAAAAATGATCAGCCTAGTTAAAACATAGTATAATAATCATGGCAAATAGAGAAATCAAAACAGATACACATAAATGGCTAGATCTTATTGGAAGTTTTCTGCTATAATATTGAGTCTATTCTAATAAAACACCAGAAGGAGAAACAGTAAATTCTGCTGAAGATATCACATGGGAGTGATTAAATACTATAAAGTGAATGTAAGAAGCAAGTTTTACTGCTATGTAAAGATGAGACCTTGAATATCTGAGACATTAAAATAAGGTGTGTGAAAAATGGGCAAGGATTGAACAAATGTAGTATCTCTTGGGGGTGAGACCCTTCACATTATGCTGCAGCGTACTATGACTTTCATCTTATTGGTTTGCATCATCCATACCACATATTGCTGCTGACATTCCTGTTCTGCAGAACGATTTCTGGAATGAGATGACTGTTCTTGGCAACCAAAAGAAATAGCTTACTCAGTACTCACCTACCAACCTTGTTGGCCTTAGAAACAAATGTCTTAGATAGAAATGGCTTAGCTGGCATTCCAAAGCTTCAACTGAATAAAAATAATAAGCTAGAAGAGCAGAGTCACCATCTTCCTTTTCCTTAATCTTGAGAATGATTTGACAGATGACAACTATAATCTCTGTTCTGCTTCACCTTCCGTACACACTGTAATGTTACAAAGGTCTTCCTCTACAGGGAAGGAAAAGACAATAGTGACTCAGCACATTTAATAACACAGGAGACAAATTGATCTAGTTCTGTGGTTTAAAAGCATCTCATTTGGAAATTCTCAAGCCATGTACTCAGATGTGAATTGTACAGTAATTATGTAATTCATTAGCCTTATGTTTTATTATGGTTATTTTAATAAATAAGGAATTAAAAGTGGGAAGGACTATATATTAATTTTTTAATCCACTCCAAATTATACATATTTATATGACATTATGTGATATTTAGGTATATTTGTACAGTGAGTAAGGACAATTAGCATATCTATCATCTCAAAGTTTTATCACTCAGGGTGATACTGAACTCTTGAGCCTCCTGACTAAGCCTCCAGAGCAGCTGGGATTTGAAGCATTTACTCATATTGTTCTATTATTAATAAAATTTGGGAGTCAGATATTGGGGTAAAAACCTGTTTGATCAGAAAAGTAGCAGAAAAGCAACAAGTGACCCCTTTTTCTCTTATTCCCCCAATCCAAAACAGCCTGTGAATCTTTTTAAGCCCCTCCCTACTACTTCCTGTGTCTCTCTATATATATCCTGGGTCCTCCAAAACCTCTATGGCTAATTCTGGTCAGCTAGTTGCTAACTCCACCCACTCATATAAGGTTAAAATTTATTGGCAGTCTTGGAGTGTCAGTGGGAACAAATATCCTGCAACAGAGATTTCAAGTATGCACTAGCATTCAAGTCAATATTTTTCATTTCCATTGGTTAAAACATTCCAAACCTGTTATTTAGAAACATACACCAAATTATTTTAAGCTACATATCACTATGTTGTATTAACAAGAAGTAGATTTTTTTTACTAATAACCACAAAACTAATTTTATAAAATCCCACCCAAAGTGTTGAGTTTTCACAAATCAAAACATGGCTGTTGCAGGAACTCAGGCCAGGAGAAGCATGCCAAACATGGCTTCAGCAGGTCTTGCCCTTTTCTGTTTCCTCTGCACTGTTAGAATCCATTAGATTACATTCCCAAAGCTAGCCATCATGGTCTATTCCCTTATTTGTCCACTTCTTCTGAGACTAAGTACCAAGGTCCAGCTATCAAAGTATTGAAGTCCAGCAATCAAAAGCCCTCTTTGGCTCACCTAATTAACATGCCCAATTAAAATTAAACACCTCATGCAAACATGGGGTTTCCTTTTTATTTTTATAAACTGCCATTTTCCTGTGGGCTACATCTATCTTGTCTATCCAGAGGCAGTCCTTTTTCCCTCTGGTACAAATAACCTTTTCCCCTTTTCCTTTTTCCATTCTCCTTGTCCCTGGTTCTCTACAACTTGTCTTTGTCTCTGATTCCCTGTCCTTTGCCCCTCTGGGGTAAATAAATCTCCCTTGCACTGAGAATTTGGTCTGGGTATCCTGAGTGGATACCTTTTCCTTTCAGTTGTAGATAGGCCACTGTAGCTGAAAATTTTCCTGTGTCCCCCCTGGCCCACGGTCAGAACAAATCTCTCTCATCCACTGGTCATGCAGCTGCTCCGACTCAAATAAACACACACAGGCTTACATTAATTAAAACTGCTTGGCCATTAGCTCAGGCTTACTACTGACTAGATCTTGCACTTAAACTCAGGCCATTTCTGTTCATCCATATGTCACTATGTGGCTTGTGGCTTACCAGTTTCTTCACATATTGCTTCTCATGATGGCAGCTGGCAACATCTCCTCTTCTCTTTCTTCTTTCTTCCTCTCTCTTTAGAATGTCCTGCCTAACCTTATTCTGCATCACCATTGACCAAACAGCTTTATTTATCAATCAATCAGAGCAACACATTTTCACAGCATACAGAATGACATACCCATCAGGCCTCTAGAAAATAAAATAGACCTTTCGAAATTATAAGTTTTTTTTAAAATCAGTGTTTGATAAACTGTGATATGAAATAATTTGAAAACACTACTTGCTTATTTTTTTTAATGTGTAAAATTTTGTTGAGAAAGAGTCCCATTCATTAATTTACATATCAACTATACCTGTTGGCTACAACTATAGGCTACAATGGAAAAGCACACTAATTGATACAATGTATGCTAAGTAAAGGCTGAGACATCTCATTCAAAGTGAGGTATTTCATGAAACCTGTGGGAGCATAAAGAAATCTTTGACATAGATTACCAGAAACCTTTAGACTATGGAAGCAATTGTTAGATGGAAATTTTATTCCTGATACTGTATTTTAAACATTTTTATTTGTGTGCCTGTGTGATTTACATATATGAAGAGTGTCTATGTGCCCACAGAGACTCAATGAAGGTATCAGATCCCCTGGAATTAGAGTTACATGCTGTTGTGATCTGCCTGATGAAAGTATTGGTATCTGAATCCTGGTCCTCTGCAAGAGCACTAAATGCTCTTCGCTGTTTAGCCATCTCTCTACCTTACACATTTTTTCAACCCGAATACCAGAGTTTTGTACAATGTAAATATAGCTATTATTTTCATCATCATTAGTAATTAAAAGTGATCACTTGAATAAACAGTATTTCCCATAAAGGTGGCTACCCTTTCTTCATTCCCACAGAGATAAGATTGACATATATAAACAACAACCACACACAGAGATGGTTTTACATAAGTAAAGACATACTCATTCTTCTTTGAGGCATGGCTTCCCTCTTGCTTCTGAATGAAAACTACTATATGGTAACTCCTCTTTCTTATGAAGCAGATAGAAAGGAAGAGTACAGCAACACTGTGGTTTACATTACTAAGGCCAACCTCCTATTCACATTTTCATTTATTGTAGGCAGTTACCAATATCCTGTTTGCATAGGCAAGACTTATGTAATCTATATAGTAGTGTATTTGCTAACATAATGTTTATTGGCTTAACAAATATCACAACTTCAGTGGCTTAAAAATTAATTTCCCTTAAAGAGTTTTAGTAGAAGTGTTAGAGCTGGCAGACAGGATTTCTTTCTCTGGTTATGTAGACACTCAGTAATTTCCATTTTATTGTTTTTTTCCTTCAAATAACCATTTCCGGATGAACATACACCATTGGATAAGAAGAGAAACACTAATGACACTACTGATGAAAGTTTAGCACTTAGTTGACTCTCCAGTTTAAAGATCTTTACCTCTAAAACAATCACATTTCACCCACATTTAAGGATATTACCTCCAAAAGATGCTTTATAAAGAAATATCTAAGGAGAAAGTCAATTATGGGAAGGGGAAATATGACCCAAAGGCTAAATAAAATATCCTTCTTTGTGGGAAATTATGTTAGTGTTGGCCTTGATTTACTGACATACATTTATCAATAAAGACAGTAGTTTTCTTTCATGGTTACAAGTGAAATAATATGGAGTAACTGTGCATATATGCCATTGGAACAGAGAATGGCATTTACTTTGTCACCTGATATATGGTAAAAGATTTTGAAAAAGAATTTAGCTTCATAAAAACGAGAAAAATACAAGTGTTAAAATTTTTGTGTTCACATATGTGGTGGAAAATCCTCAATCATGCATATATTTTTGGATATAAAAGAAACTTAGAACATATTATTTATGTCTTTGAGGTTATATGCTAGTTTGGTTTCATTTTGATTATTTCTAGTGTTCTGGCATTTTGTTTGTTTTTGTTTTTTGCTTTTGTTCTTTGAGAACTAATAGTTGGAAAGTTTCAATAGTTTGTTCAATTATGCAATCAGTGATGGAGAAACTGTACTCTGGTTCAAATTTTCTGATTCTTCTTTGAATATCTCATCTATTATAGTGCAGTGTTTTTCTACAGTGTCAGAGCATAACATTTTCTAGTTTAAAGTGTGGGTTTAAATGCTGAGTTGGTCTTATCATGTTTTCCACAATATACACTTGTGTTCATGTCTGTTGGAAGACTTTGGTTAGCTAAAACATGTATAATACCTTCAGCTGTGACTCCCTGTAAGCAAGAGCTGAGTTGGGTAGATTGATGTCTTTACTCTGTATGACTGGGTCATACAGAGTTAATTAAGCACACTCTGGACCCCCAAGCTAGAAAGTGCTTTTGGATGGAGTTCAGAGAAAAGTCCCTGAAGCTAGCACAGTGCTGGCCCCAGATTCTTCTGCTGTCCAATACAAATATTATTATGGGGCATATTAATCATTTACAGTTTTTGACTTTGTGACCTTCAAAGGCAGTATATTTCTACAATGTTTTGAAAAGAATCTCCTGATATTTGATCGAATACATTTGATATTGAATTCTTCCAAGGCATTTATGCATTCTTATAAGAAGAATAAAGAAATATAGACCAATTTTTACTAAACTTTAATATTTAAGCCCAGATGATACATTCATTTCTATAGGTAGTTGCTAGTAAATGTTTCTGAGTGTTGATATTTGATATTTTCAATAGAATTTTACTCTGATGAACTATACATTCATAGAAGTTACAAAACTAAAAGTGCTGCATTGACTTTTGTTTTTTTTAGCATTTTTACTATCCTATAATCTTTTTTTGCATACCATACAATGACTGTAGCATTCATGATATGTTGTTTAAACTTTAAGAATTTTTTTTCATTTTTACAGATCTTTAAATATCAGACTTGATTGGTGGGAAAAAAATCAACATATTGTACCAACTTAACTATGTTTATGTTTAATTGGAATTTCCTTATAATTATGCTGCTTCAAGATATATTGACTTTATCTAAACTTTCTTGCAAACTCATATGTAAGTAGTCTTTAACTAGAAGAAACCACTCAATAATATCAGCAAGCCTCACTTAATCATCTTCTACATATTCTTTTAAGTCATTAATTCATATAAACAGTGCAGTAAAATTTGGGTAATTTTTCATGTTTCTCACAGATAACATTTCTTGGGATATAAAGACAGAAAATAAGCAAATAGAGATTTCTCCACATAAATAATGAAGCTACATTGCAACTGGCATTGATGCATCACCACTTGGAACAGACTAAAATAGTGAGCATAAAAATCAAGTACATCAGAAACTTGCACATGGTCCAGCTCGGGTATGTCAAAATAAATCTATGTACATGTTTTAAAAATATTTTTAAATTTTTAATAATATTAAATTATTTTAATTTTAAATAAATGTGCATACTTATGGCTTTTGTAATCTAAACAGACTTCAGTACAGATAAAATGAGAAGTGGGGTATCTATAAGACTCAATGTATATGTTGTTGCAACATCCTTATTTTTCTAATACTTTTACAATAAATGTAGGAATACTATTGTTTTCAATATACATTAGGACCATTAAGTTTTCCCTTTATTTTGATTTTATTTCGCATTCTAGTGTAGTTTATAATTTGTTTACAGACATTGTACTTTTATCACTGGAATGTGTATAATTCATAAAGAGATGGTAAACTTCAGTCCTACATACTTCTTAAAATGTGATTAAATAACTATGTGCACTTGTATATGCTTCAATTCATGGAAGAGCACACATAAAATGGGACACATTCCCAACACAGCTCTTTTCAGGAGAGTAAGGTATAAATGTTTTTTGGTTTCTTTCTTTCTTTCTTTCTTTCTTTCTTTCTTTCTTTCTTTCTTTCTTTCTTTCTTTCTTTCTTCTTTCTTTCCTCCTTCCTTTTTCTAAGAGTACAGCACTACAACTAAAACAGCTCTCACTTGGCCATACCTGCAAAAACAGCTGTACTGAGGAGCTACTGTTTCAGTGTGCTTTCCATGCTGCTGTGAGAAAATGAACTGTTTTAAAGAAATACAAATTCAGAAAGTCATGAAATTTTCATTATAAAATTATAGGCTTTCAAGATAAATTCAAATGATAGAATAGTAATCTATGTTTTTGCCATAATCCTATGTTTTTCTTTCTTTCTTTTTTTTTTATCTACTTCATGTCTCAGAAAACACTATAAAAATGATCTGTGTCAAAAACTAAAATGCCTCAAGGACTTTTTCAATTAAACTAGATCTCTTTGTATTAAGCCTTAAATGCTATGGAAAACACTAATGCAATCAGCCCTTTCAACATAAATCAAACTTTTATAAATTCTGTTACAATTTTTCTTTCTATATCCTATACCATATAATAAAAATATAATATATCTGCATGTGGTGATATTTTATTTGTGCTGAAATGTAATATTTAATTTGTATGTTAATACATAAAGTTTGCCTGGAGATCAGAGGTCATAGCAAGCCATAAACAGAAGTCAGGAGGTAGTGGCACATGCCCTTAATCCCATCACAAGGCAGGTAAAGTCTCTGTGTGGTCAAGGACACAGCTAAGCATGGTGACACATGCCTTTAATCCCAGTGCCAACCATAGAGACCTAGAGGTCTGTGTAGACAGGCAGTGACGAGGAAGTTATGTGGCTGGGGTTAGACCCAATGAGAAGGCCGAATAGGAAGGCAATAAGAGGGCAGGTTAGACAGGAAGAAGCTCTCTCTTGGAAAGCTACTGCGAGGTGGTAATCTAAGGTTAGTCAGTGGCTCTTTGCTATTTCTCTGAACTCTTCGGCTGTTACCCCTGTATTTGTCTCTGTGTTTCTTATTTAATAAGACTGTATAGAAATTCGTCTACATCTGAACACTAAAACTATAAGTAATTGTTGACATTACCCCACTGGTAATGTCTTTACATGGACTATTATTCATTTTAGAGAGGTTTCTTGGAGAAGGTAATAAATGTAGCATTTATTAATGCATGTAAACAAAATGTTGAGAAGGCAGTTTAATACAATGCCAATTTAGCTAAACAAACACACTAAGTTTTACCTTCATCTTGAGATTTCCACAGCCAAGTTTTTTTAATCTGGTTTACAGTATCAGACATGAATTTTCTCCTAAGTATTGGGCTTCAAACATAATGAGACCTGTTGGTTACTCCCATAACAGTGGTGCCAGTATTGCCACAGTGAAACCATCTAGCATGGTAGACTGATATTGCTGATCATAGGGTTTCAGCTGGATAAGACCATTGCTACTTTTTCTCCCATGGCAAACTGTGTAGGATCTTCAGACATTACCAAGGTTAGTCAAAAGCGCAGACTCAGCTCAGATCTGCCTTCATTTCTCTATACCTTGCAACCAAGATTTGGCTGTCTTCAGCAAAGGGTCCTGTTGTGTAGTTCTATGGTAAACACAAGGAATGGAAAGACCCGGTATTTTTTTTTTAACAACCTCTGAAGACTACCTGGCCAACAATTTTTAAAGAGGTATTTAACATCATGTATATCTGGTATTGAAAACTTACTTTTTGAAAAATAACCATAGCTTCCAGAAAGAACATTATGTACCCTTAAGGATATCATTCTTCTAACTCTTTTTTTCAAAGATATATTTTTGATTGACTTACAAAACAATAGGTTTCCATTTAATTTCTTTTTCCATACACATTTTTGTTAATCCTTCCTCAACTACTTGTATCCCTCATTCCATTACCAACATCTCTTGGCAAGCCTTTCCATCCCAGTCTAGCCCTTCTGGTGTCATTTCACCTATCTTCTATTTATAGTTATTCTTTAGGTTATCTCCACAACAGTCGCTGCTTTCTAATTCTGGGGTTTTGAAAGAGACTTCAACTTAAATCTGAAGATTCAAAATTAAGAGATATGAGAAAGAACACATGGTGCTACTTTTTCAGCATCCAGATTCCTTTATTCATCATAAGTTTTTTGAGTTCAATCCATTTATCAGAAAATTCATGATTTCATGTTTTTTTTCATAGCTGAAAAAAATCCACATGTATGTACCACATTTTCATTATACATCATTCAGTTGGTGAACATATAAGCTGATTCAAGCTTGTAGTTGATAATAAAGCAGAAACGCCCACAAATAAGCCAGTATTCTGTAGTAAGACATGGATTCCTCTGCGTATTACCAGGACTGGTATAATGATCTTATGATAAGGGCAATGATCATCATGGAAGAAGGGACAGAAAAAAATGTGAAAGACAGGTAGCCAGGAGATAAGAAGAAGTGTTGTTTTTTGGGCATGCCACATTCATCATAATCCTTAACTCATAGTAGTTTACATTAGGCTTCCCGTACACTAGAAGTGTAATAGCCAGTCAGGGGTTGGAGCTCTTATCAGGCTCTATCTCTCTATGCTACTGAGAGATTCTAGAGAGGAGAGTCATTGTCTTCAGTTAGGTACCCATGCTGAGCCCTCAGACTACAGTGAATCATTCCAGATGGTAGTCACTCTGAAGAGCAGTACCTCAGAAAGCCAAAAACCAGAAGATATGAACAAGATAAGTGACCTGAAGAAAGGTAGTAGAGCTGATGGGTGGCACGTTTTTAAAAAAGGATTGATATAAGAGTAATCAGAACGTGTGTATGGTATTTGCAAAGAACAAATTTAACAGAATTAAGAGTTACTTTGTTTCTATAACAGAATTTTAAGTAAGAGAAACAATTTATTTTCTTTATATTTATTGTAACTATATTTTCCATACAATTTATTCTGATCACAGTTTTGCCTCCTTGATTTCCTCCTGCACATTCATTACTCTAGAAGATTTTGAAAGGGAATTGATTTATATGTTACTTTAAAAAGCTTAGCTTAAAATGGAACAAAGGTTGAAAATACAAAAGAACAGTGTTTATAACTGAATAATCAACAAAATATGATCAGTTCAATGTTGTGAGATACTTTCCTATGCTATCAGCCTCACATATTATATCTGCAGGTATTCTTAACCAGATTAGAACATTATAATTATAAAATTATTTCCTCAGGCTCCAGCTAAGGCAAATTGTGAAGCTGATTTTAAAATAGATCTTGAGTAAGTCTTAATTCAAAATGACTCTTCTTTATTTGTAGCTGAAAAGTTTTTCTGTGTCCTGCCCAGTCTGCAGCCACTCAGACCCAAGTAAATACACAGAGGCTTATATTAATTGAAACTACTCAGCCATTAGCTCAGGCCTACCACTGACTAGCTCTTACACTTAAACTCAACCTATTTTGTTAATCTATATGTTGCTACGTGTTATGTGGTTTTGCCTGTTTATCATTACATGTTGCTCCCTGGACTAGGAGGCTGGCATCTCCTGACTTAGCCTTCCTCTTCCTAGAATTCTTTTTGTGTTCTTATCCTGCCTATACTTCCTGCCTGGCTACTGTCCAATCAGCGTTTTATTAAACCAGTGTACAAAAGTATTATTTTGTACAGCATTTCCCCTTTTCTGTTTAATTAAAAAGGAAAGTTTGTTTCTGCCCTTCTTTACAGACGTTTAACGAAAATGGTCTTTTTGTAGTCCCAGTACAATTAAAAATTAAAGCTGGCTTTGAAGTTGGAGACTGGCTCTCTCCTTCTTTAAACCCAAGCATGCTGTTAAAAGGAAAATGAAAAATATCTGTATCATGTCAGAAGAAAGAGCCATCTTCTGATATGGGACAGAAGAAAACGAAAAAATTAAGGGACTATTCTATTGCCACTAATCTCAATTCTTTGGTTCTATTTTTATTCCTTAAACTTTTAAGGTATGAATTTTATATCAAAATTTATAAGATTAACATATATTAAACTTTTGTTATGATATTAATGGTCATATGGAGTACTAACTAATTCTTCAATTAGCTGCCTATATATGTTTTTGTGTTCAAGTCTCTGTCAGTTCTCTGCAGGGAATCATGACCAGGCCTAATATAGAATTTGAAGTCTCTAGATGATGAAGCCCCAAATCAAAGATTCCACATGGACAATAATAATACCACTAAGCTGACAAACATCAACCACAGATCAGCTTTGTACTACAAACCACTCAGAACAATTTCGAGATGGCCAGCTGTGATGATCCAGTTTCACACACTACTTGATCATAGACTTGAAAAAAGCCCTGAAACTTGACATTGTGCAGAGACTGGACAACAAATGATATAGCTACCTTTCCTAGAAATTGACAATTAACCCAAAATTTTTCTTTTCAGAATCCCCTAAAGATGCCTTTGCCTACAATCAGCAGGAAGCAATTTTAAGAAGAGGAAGCCCACATTCCCAAAGAGGTGGGATGGGGCAGGTGTTTTTTGGTCTTTTAATGAGTTTCGGGTTTGGGATAATTTACATTGTTTAGGAGGGTTGGTTACAAGTTGTTGTTAATGGTTAGGAAAAGGGCTAAATAAAGGATATTATAGATAAATAGATATGATAGAATAGAGGGTAGATTATTGAATCTACTCTGAAAAGAAAAGAGGATATAGATATGATATAAACAAAATGGTAGATTATTGAATCTACTTTTAAAAGACAATTACTACTTTTAAATGCTTTACATTAATTTTTTATACATTGTATACAAATTAGATAGATAGATAGATAGATAGATAGATAGATAGATAGATAGATATTGTTAGAAAATCCTGTATGTATATTTCTAATCCTGTTCAGGATATTGTACTTATTCAGTTAATTTAACAATGTAATGAAATTTGCTAATCCTTGAATGTTATTATTACCAACTATTAGGATATAAAGGAATGAAAGTTAGTAGTTAGACATTACAATTGAACTTGTAGTCATATTAGGTATGTTTTCAAGGCTAAGCAGAGATATATTTTAGATAGACAGGTCATCTTCAAACCCTTCAGAGATATACAGAATATGGGCATTTAAAATGTTTGAATAACTTAGAATTTTTTTCTTTTTTTATGACTATGAGACATGTCAGCTCCTGGCACCACTAATCTACTTCAGAGAAGATATGGGCATTGAAGAAACTGCATATGGAGCTAACTTTCATTGTGCAAAAGTTAGCCACTGCGCAACAAAGTGCCCTCGAATTGACTACTGACAGTATGCTATCCAAAATGGACATACAGGACACAAAACAAAGGACTACTGATCCTTGCCAACACAAGTGTGGTTATATCTTTATCAAAAGGCATCTTCTGAGGCCAGGACAATATGTCATCATCATCGAAGTGACCTTTGCAATCCAGAAAAGGTACAGTGCCCCTTTCTTTGAAGACAGCTGAACAGGCAATGGACCACTGGCTTCTGGTGTGCATATTTATTATTATTTACAGTAAAAAACAAATATACCATTTACTATAGTTTTCTTCTACTGATATTTCTAAAAGTAAACACACTATGATTTCAGCCTTTGAAATTTGAAATATTATATATCTGTATGAAATAAAGAGCATATACTTTATTATAATTCTTGGTTTAAATTTGTTTTAAGGGATAGGAATTTTAAAAGGAAATGTTTCGATTAATATAATATATCAAAACATACTAATCTTTAGAAGTAAATTATAAATGTCTATTTAAAATTACATTCTACTTTTTAAAAATTGGAGTAAAAGATAGCAACATTTTCCAAATAATTTTTAGTACAAGTTACAGGAAGTGTTCCAACTACCAGGAGTAACACTAAGAATTGACTCCCTGCAAGGAATTTGGGCAGTGCTCTGATTCAACATTTTCCCAGAATTCCATGTCCTGAAGAGGTAATTTTGTATAGTCTATAAAAAAAAGCATACAGGAGAATTCTTCTATGAAAGACTAAAAATCTTTTATTTTATAATATATTCTTTAAAAAAACAGGTGCTATTTATATGTCAAAATATATGAATGGCTATATTGGGGTAGACATACTTAAATGAGATTATGTAACTAAACAAATTAGATATAACACTTTATGTTGTCTATATGTATGGCTATCCACATATACACTGATGTAGGATGTGGTAGGATATCCCCTTTTGAAATATGTTTCTTTTGTTTTTTTGAGATTACATAAAATTACATCATATCTCCCTTCCCTGTTCTCTCTCCAAACCCTTTTTCAAGTTAAAAACTTCATATGACTAAATAAACATATACAGAAGTGATAGGTCAATTTCTACCAGAAAGCTTAAAAATACAAGCATATGACTCATACTATCCCTTTCCATCTGCCCAGAACATAATGATCACCAGCCCAAGTGGTTCTCAAAATGAGGATGTGTATGTAAATCACAGGTTTTTGGATGTCTGGTAGCATGCTGGCAATCAAGTGGTCTTTCAATAACCTAAAATTTTGCATTTCCTGCAACCACATAACACACTAAATTTAGATATTTATTGTCAAAAATATCACATTGGTAAAAAATAAAACTTATTGAGGCCAATCGATATATTTGTGGGTTTTACATTATAGATGATTAGAAATCATTTTTTAAAAAACGGGACTTTGAAAACCTTGATCTACACCCATTCCTTCAATCATGCCACAAGTGTTGCACAGTTACTAGTCTTATTCCTAACTTGTAGTGTTAAAGTACTTCTCGTGATAGCAATAGAAACTCATTCCTATAATCCCTTTTGATGGTGATGAGGACATTTGTATAAAGACATCTGGATTGGTACATTTAGGAAAATTTTAAATTAAAACCTTTGGATATAAAAAACGAATCCAGCCCAAATACAATTAAACTGTAAAATTGTAAGCCCCAGGGGCAGAAATCCACCAGAAGTTTATGTTCTATGTACTTTTCATTATCCTTCTATCATATACCCTCTGTGTCATATATTATCTGTCTGTCTGTTTCTAAGCTAAGTTCATGTGTGCATGTTTAGACATTTCTAAAAGCTAAAGCCACCAAGGAGAATATAAACTAATAATTATAGCATGAGGATTTACTGAAATATTGATATTACATGAGATCTATTGACTCCTGTAGAGTCTTCACTGCTTAAACTGCTCCAAGGACAACAAAACAAGTTATACTCTAAATATAAGGGCTAAGAGAAATGGAAATTTCACAAAATTATGATGAGCATAGTGTTTGTATGGTAGGTGGTGCAATTTAATATTTGTTTTATGCATTTCACAGTATAGATATGTACCTTAGAACATTTTTATAAATCTAACTTTTATGACTTATTTAGATTTAAAACCAATTAGCTTTGAAACTACTTCATAACATTATTCCCACTCAAACAAAAAGAGTAGAAAAAAAATCTCAGAGGATCATAAATTAAACTTATTTGTCTTTCATTTAATGGCTTAGGACAAATTGAAATTTCATTTGAAGCTGAATTGAAGATTTGATAAAATATGAAAAACAAAATTCTGTTATTCATAAAATATCAGAGAACGGAAACATTCAGGGACTTGGATATTTTTGACTGTTTTTAATACCTGAATGACACGTCTCTGAGAAGTATGGGGCATCTTTGTTGTGTCCTGTCAAGAAAAATATTTCTGACTGTCTTGGTAGAAATTTTTCCTGTAATAGCGTAGTTACAACTTCTCTATTCTTTGATTCAGGAAAGAAGGAGCAGAGGTATATTAAACTAACACATAATCAGTATCTAAACACATGAAGAGGCATGTTCCATGTATTAGGTGGCCACTGAGTTATCTGAATGAAGCAACTTGACAGGAAGTTGGTCTATCTAGCTGATTGTGAATAGCATATACTTAAGTCAGGCGTAGCCTTTCCTTCATTCATAAGATTAAAGAGTACGTGAAGGACTATCTCTTTTCTTACCCCTCATTCACTACAGCTCAAAGCTATTATTTGAAATGCAACTTTCAGCTACATTGATTCTGAGAATAAACTTTATCTTGTCACAGCAGATCTGTGCATACTTTTTTTTTTAAATTTCTATATTCAGAGATCCTTATGGGACCATAAAATTCATCCCACTAACTTTATGTCACATTTTCAAGGCATTTAAAAGTGGAGCTGAAGGCTAGACCTACAGCCATGTTTGGCTGTTTTAACTTGTAAGTAATTAGCTCATTTTGTTAGATTACAAAGATATCATTCTCTGCTACAAAATGTGGTAGCCATTTCAGCACCAGCTGCAGTACTTGTACTAACAGATTAGGTGAGAAAAGCAGCCCTTCAAAAGTAGCTACTGACATTTAAATAAAATGAGGGGTCTAGAGAACATGCTTCACATTTCTTCTTCTTACCATGTCTCTAAAAAGGTTTATGTAGGATGAAATCCAGAGTTTTGTCAGTGAAAGATAAATGCTTTACTATTGTCTAGAGTCCTGATTTCATGAACTACATTTGTCTTCTAAGGATTTTGGCTCTGATGATGGTTTTATTTTCCTTTTTAGAGAGGATGGAAACAACTTTTAGAGAAGTAAATCCACAAGGCCATAGAATTACTTAGGGCTAATCATGTTTAATTCCTGTGGTTCTTCGTTGTACACTACTACTCCAGGAAAAAAGTTTATCTACCTTCTCACACAAACATTTAGGGCACATAGTGTTTGTTCAGAGTGTTCATGCTATACTTAAAATATTCATCTTCCCTCTTGTGCATCACTTAATTGGAGCCAAGTGACTAATATTAGGGTGCAGCATACTTTCTAAAGAGCTGAGTGTCTAATGACATCATACACCTGATTCTCTTAACGTTTTATAAGGCAAGCTTATGAGCATTTGTTTTTGTTTTTGTTTTTGTTTTTTTTTTTTTTTTTGTTTTTCGAGGCAGGGTTTCTTTGTGTAGCTTTGCGCCTTTCCTGGAACTCACTCTGTAGCCCAGGCTGGCCTCAAATTCACAGAGATCCGCCTGGCTCTGCCTCCCAAGTGCTGGGATTAAAGGCGTGCACCACCACCGCCCGGCCCGAGCATTTGTTTATAATTTTTTTTTGTCTGTATAATTTTCACATATTCGACCTTTTGTTGTTAAATTATGGAGTAATATACCTAAGTTGAGTGTATTTCCTGTATTGGGTTAATATTATATATTAGTTTTGCACTTTTTAAAATAATCCCTCTTGCTGAGAACTACTTGCTAGGATTTAAAAGAGTCAGTCTTTTTTTTCTCTTTTTTTTTTCTTTTTTCGAGACAGGGTTTCATTGTGTAACTGTGTGCCTTTCCTGGAACTCACGTTGTAGTCCAGGCTGGCCTCAAACTCACAGTAAAAGAGTCAGTCTTATGTAATTTTTTTTTTGTAAATAAACAGCGATTTCTGTTCCCAGCTCTTATAGTGCATCTTTGAGATAGTGTTTTTAATTCATGGTTTGATAACTTACCAACTCCATATGTAGCTACCTACAAATACTGTATAGAGAGAAAATAAGTCTCAAAATTAAATGAAATAACCATTCATTATTTATTTATTTATTTGTTTGTCTACTCATTTATATACGTTTCAGTACTATAGATAAATTCAGGCCCTAGTGTTGTTGGAAAATAAACATAGCCTCCCCTCTCCCTTGGGAAAAGTAGAGGGGTGTAAACTGTGGTCCGGAAATACTGTATGAGAGAAGAATCTTTTCAATAAAAAGAAGAAAGAAAGAAAGAAAGAAAGAAAGAAAGAAAGAAAGAAAGAAAGAAAGAAAG
>CABHPH010150853.1:17499-33437 GCA_902168325.1 Peromyscus nudipes | reverse complement strand
CCTCCTCTTCCTCCCCTTCCTCCTCCTCTTCCTTCTCCTTCTCCCCTTCTCTCCCTTTCTCCTCCTCTTCCATCTTCCCTTCTCCTACTCTTATCTTCTCTCCCTCTTCTTCACTTTCTCAATGATGAGCACTCCTTAGTCTTTAAATTTGTGGCTGCCTTTTTTTTTTCTCCATTCCAGCAAAATTTGAGGACTGCCTGGGGCGCTCTGGGATAGAAAGATATAATGTTGACTTCAATGAACAGATGGTATCGGGAGGAGAAAAAAATCTATTAGGGTTTTAAGCATCAGAGTGTGATAGGAGATTTGTCAGTGGGGCATCTAGGAACCTGAACAGGAGAGCTTGACCTTAAGGGAAGTGGGGGTGGATTCTCAGCCTCCTGGAGGGGTCTGGCTTAGAGAGGCGGCTCAATTTGGACATGATATAGATACTTGAAGGAAAAAAAACAGTTATATTTTGAGAAAGGAGGCCTGGTACAGTGCCCAGAAGCAATGACAAGACCATCCTAGTAGGATGTAAAGGTTTCAATGCTTTGAGCACTGTTTTTCAGGGAGGCATGATTGAACTGAAGTCTCTATGTAAATGGTAGGAGTGCATGCATGTACATATGAATATATGTGTGTGTGTGCGTGTGTTATAATTTGTGTATGTGTGTGTGTGTGGTATAGTGGTATATGTGTATACCTGTATATTCATGCTCATTTGTGTGCATGTGTGTGCACATGTACCTGTGTGCGTGTATAGGTTGACATAGGGTCTCTTCCTCAGTCTCTCTCCACTTCGGATAGGTTCTCTCACTGAACCTGAGGTTTTCCAGTTCAGCTAGACTGGCTGACCAGTGAGCTCCGGGGATCCACCTGTCTCTGCCTTTCCCAGCACAGTGTCTGGATTTTTGTAACGGGTGTTGGGGATGAAAACTCAGCTTGCCATGTTTGCAAGGCAGGCATTCGCTGACCAACCCACCTCACCACCCTGTGCTTTGGTCACAATGACAACAACCAGCCTTAGTCACTCCCTATCCATTTAAACCAACAGACACACACTTGACTTCTCTTAGCCTCACTTCCCTTCCTTATAAAGTTGGGGTGGTGCCTCACTTGTAGGAGTGTTGTATGAAAGACACAGAAGGGATGGACTGGCCTCTTGGAGCCCCTCACTCCATTACTGGCCTGCCTGTCCTGATTGCCACAGCACTCTGAATGGCTGGACCATGGTGGCCTTGCTTCTCATCCCCAAGTGCAAGTACTCAACTACCATGAATGAGCACCATCTCTCTGTGTCTTCTGTCTTCTGAAACAGAGGTCTGGGGAGGTGATCTCACTCTTGTGTTTGTTTCTGAGAGAGTCACAGGAACATAGTAAAATCCCTTTGTAAAGGGAAGTGGTGAATTCTAATCATTCCTTAGTATATTCTGCATTGTTATCACAGAAAACTGGAGGCCGGGCAACTTAGAAGGCAGGGATATATATTCTTTATTATTCTGGAGGCAGGAAGGAACAAGTCAGAAGGGGCTCATGTCTGGTGAGGGCCTTTTCCTTGCATCATCCCAAGGGGGAACATGGGTGAGTAAGAAGAGCACATGACAGAGAGAGGGAACCCATCTTTTCACTGGGGGCCATTCTTAGAATAGCAAGCTCATTCCTGTGTAATGACATCAACCTGTCCACGAAGGCAGAACCCCTGACCTGTTCATCTTGTAAAGGTCCCATCTCTCAACATGTTGCCCTGGAGATTAAATTCCAGTGTATAGAGCTTTGGAGACATAGTCCGACTGTGGCAGCCATGGGAGGATCAGAATCGCTTCCTTTTCAAAATCCACTTTTCATAATTTCTGCATCTTCTATTTCCTGACCAGATCTTATGATGGCCAGTGAGACTGTCTGCTTCTTGTTTTGTAATTCCCTGTCTGCCCACCACCCCCCAATTGGCCATGTAAACAAGTGAGTCAAAGATTCCAGCAGACTAGAGCTGGGATCTGGAGCTACACACACACACACACACACACACACACACACACACACACACACACACGTTTATATATACATATATAAAATCTTTGTATATAGCCTTGGCTGGCCTGGTACAAACTGTATAGCCCCGGTTCTCAAATCCATGCCAGCCTTCCTGTCTCAGCCTCCCAAGATACCAAAGATGTGCACCACCGCAGTTAGTTCCTGAGTTGGAATCCAGGCGTCTGCTGGTTCTGACACTGGAGAATGACTGCCACTCTCTGGCCTTTGCTGCTCTAACTTTGTGTTCAGAAATCTAGCTCTCACTGCTGTTGGAAAGATTAGACACATTGTCCACAGATGCCTCACCTCGTGGCCAAACTATCACAACAATGGCCAAACACTGCACCTTGCCTCCTTTGGGTGGTTTGAGCACATACATTGACTCCAGGTTCTGGTTTGGATTTGTGACTGTAATAATGTGAGTGTGGTGTGACCCAGGCTCTGCGCATCATCGTAGTTTCTTGAAACCTCATAGCCGTGTGGTAACGTCAGTCTTGAAATGTTATTCTTTGCGGAGCTAGACACTGGACTCAGGGTGAGATGATTTGTTGAGATTCCTTGGCTAGAGAGGTACTCAATTCCATGCTTCTAACACACAGAGTTCAGTGCTTTAGAGTTCTTCTCATGGCTTTAAGGCCAGTTTGCCGAATGCCGAATAATGGATCACTGAGGAGTAACTCCACCTACCCCAGAAAGCATTCAGAATCTGCAGACATCCACAGTCTTTGGCAGGCTGTCACCTTTGAGATATCAAAGACACAGGCCTTGGGAGAGGACAAATGCCCTCCTTCTCAACATCCTAGCAGAGGGCTCAGAGCCCTGCATGTTCCAGGGACCTCATCTGCTGTCTTCCTGTGGTGTCAGGATGGTAATGTGCATAAGAGATGCTGGTTGTACTGATCAGGTGAGAATTTATGTAAGCTCAAACCATTAGGTGGCTTAATTAAATCAGAGCATTTAACTCCTTAGCCTTCTGCTCCTGGGACTAATAAATTTAAAGCCTGTATTGGTGTTGCTGAGGACACAGGAAATCCAGTTCAGCACTCACATCACACCCCAGCAAGACATAAGAGACAGTAGGAGGAAGAAAGCAAGGAGTCCCAGAAACCGATAGCTGCTGATATCACTGGGCTTGCTGGAGATTCTGAGGCATAAAAGAGAGTCCTGAGAGCGCGTAGGTCATGGTGTATCTGGTCTCTCAAAAGACCCTGATGCCCACTTGGTATGCCAATATAACAGCCCTCCCCCAAATTCTGGTATGATGGATGACATCTTGTCAAGATACTTGGGGATGTATTCAGTGTGTCACAGCTACAGTGACTAGGGGGAAACTTCTAGAGGCCAGCCTTCCTCTGCTTATGGGTGAAGCATGCATGTATCTTTCCAGCTCATTCATTTTTCTTAGGAAAGGAAGCCTGCTTCTCTCTCCTGTACCAGTCAAACAGCTTAGAGACTCATGCATTTCCCTCTCATCTCCCCATTTCTTCTTCAGCATGATAATTTGATTCGCCTTTGTAAAAGAGATTCTAATTTCATATCAGAAGGAAATAACTTCAGTGGCTGCCCATTATCTTCAAGGTCAAGTTCAAACACAAAGCCTTCCTCTAAGCCCTACCTCCCATCCCTACCACTTTTGGTCTTTCTCTCCCAGGCAGGACACAGAGCTCATAAATATGGAGAGTGCAGGGGGATTAATATGACAAAAAATATATTATATATGTATATGGAAATGTCCTAGTCAAACCCATTATTATGTACAATTAATATATGCTATAAAATATGGAATGTTGTTCAGTTTCTCAATTATTCCCTACTCTTCCACAAATCTATGGCTTAGTATTTCCTGTGGTGTTTAAAATACCCTTTGGGATTTTGAGAAAATGCCTTATTTAATGCTTATATTCATTGCTCGCCTTGCTGTTATGTAAAACACCCCAACAAGAGCAACCTAAGGCAGGAGGGGTGTGCTTTGGCTCCCAGTTAGAGGGTACACAGTCCATCACGGCAGGGAAGGCAGCAGTAGCTTGGAGCAGCTGGTCACATGGCCTCCACAGTCAGGAAGCCGAGAGTAATGAATGCTGGAGTTCAGCCCATTTTCTCCCTTTTATTCAGTCTGGAACTCCTGCCCATGGATTGCTACTACCCACATTCTGACCTCAATTAACCTAATATAGATAATCCTTCACAGATGTGACCAGAATTGTGTTTCTATGGTGTCTCTTGATCCCACCAAGTTGACAATCCATATCAACCCTCACAATGCTTTGGCTTAGAATTCCTTTTCAGGTGAAATATTCTTGCACGTATTCAGCTGATGGTACAGACTTCATCCCCTCTGCAAGCTGTCCCTCACATCTTTAGCTTGGAAAACTGTGCCTCGTTTTGTTTTTACCACCTGCTTCTGAGAGAGCCCTGTTGCTCTGTCTCAGAGATTTGCCTGCCTGAGACCAGGACCTATGAATTTGTAAACATGAAAAGCTGTTCGTTGTGTTCTATTTAGTCATCTCTGAATTACATCCAGCTGTAGCTTTGGAAATGGGGTGATGTTGATTAGCAAACTGCCATCCTGAATAGGGACCAGGAGGACAGCAGTGTAGCTATGGAGTCCAGAGAGGCCATCCAAATGATAGAATTGAGGAGAGAAGTTGACCCTTGGGAGAAGAATTTCAGAGTGGAACAAATAGAACAGAAATTAGTGGTGTTTCAGGACTCTGTGTGCAATGAAAAATATTGCCTGTGTCTTTCAATGGCATTTTCAGTAATATGCCACAGTTTTATGTTTTTATTTTATTTATTTATTGTATGTGTGTGTACATGTGCATGCCACATAGGGTATGTGTGTGGAGGTCAGGGAACAACTTCCAAGAGCCTGCTCTCTCCTCCCATGTGGGTCCTGATATGGGGCTCAGGTCACCATGCTTGGAGGCAAACGCTTTTATCTGCTGAATCAACTTATTTGATTTCCACCTTTTTTTTTTTTGTTTTGTGGCAAGAGGGACTCTCTTGTGCAGCTTGTCATGAGTGTTTTTATGAACACCCACTAAGTCTACATTCCTCTTTCCAAGACGGTCACAAGAAATGATCTTCAGTGACAAATGTCTATGTTGCTGCATCTGTCAGGCCTTTCCTTGCACTGTTCCATCAGCCCCAGGAGAGGTTATAAAGGCCCCTCTCATGGACAGGAACCTGAAAAGAAAAGTGCATGAAGGCTACTTCAAAGCCTCAGGTTGTGTGGGAGACCCAGGCTCAAATCTCTGTTGGAAGATAATCCTACAGCTCAGTGTCTCCGGGTTCCGATGAGCAGCATCCCACAGAGCATCTGGACTTTTCTCTACCTCAGCAGTTGCCGGATGGCAAAAGGAGTGATTATGGTCTGTCTTGGGGTTGGTGCAAAGAGAAGGAGGATCCCGCTGAGAGCTAGAGCTTCAAAATGCATTAGAGGTGGGCTGCGCTCTCCGCTGGAGGATGGAGGTTTCACAAAGGTCCTGCTGAGATTTTCTGGGCTGAAATGACAACCTGTTAGTACTTCTTATTTTCCCCTTGTTTTCTCTTTGTGGAAAATGTGGAGAAAATGACAACAAGCTTTCTCCGTGAAAGCCCAAGGACCCTGGTCTACTGCACGCAAGGGAGGCTGGAGGAGAGCTGTGATGAAGATTTTTTTTTCCAAACTGAAAGAGGATGAGAGCCACCCATCCTACTCAGCTCACAGCCAGGTTCCGGAGTTTGCAGTGAATGTGATTTCCAATATCACACCTGTGGTGACAGCCTAAGATGTCTATGTGAGTTAGAACTTAATAACTCACATAGTTATTAAGTGGAGTCAATATGTGCAACTCTGTGTGTGTGGGGGGAGGGTATGTGTGTGTGTGTGGTGGTGGTGGTGTGTGTGTATGTGTGTGTGTGTGTGTGTGTGTATGCATATATATATCCATGATGGCATGGGTATTGCAAGTGTATATGGAGGTACATATGTATGTGGGTACATATGCAAGAGTGTATACACATGCAGGTAGAGCTAAAATATGTCACATGTTCTTTATTGCTCTCCATCTTAGTTTTTCAGGCAGGGTCTCTCACTGAACCTGGAGCTCACCTGTTATAGCCAGACCTTCAGGGATCCATCCATCTCACTGGGATGACAGGAGCCTGTCACTGTGCATGATGTTTTCATATGACTGCTAGAGTTTCCAAACAAGGTCCCCGGACCTGTGTGGCAAAAACTTTACTGCCTGGGTCATCTTCCCATCCTGCACATAGGTACTCAGAAGTGACCATGCTTATCTGGTTCAGCTTTTCTTCTGCAGGTGCTGATTTGGTCCATGCACAGAGGAAAGATGGGCTGGTTTTGATACTCACAGCATCTACCATGCTCTGCAGAGATTAGCAGCACAGAAGCCTCAGACTGAAACCTGGGGCCTCTTTCCAGTCCTTGTTACAATTTAGAATGCCTCTGGATGTTTTCCCCAAGCCAAATATCCCTTAGACACAGGGACAGTGTGAAAGCCCTGCCCCAAGTCCTGCCTCTCCAGAATGCTGGCCATAAGCCACATGTCACTTTTAAGCACCTGAGATTTGGCCAGCTTGAGCAGAAACAAGCTGCCAGTGTCACACACACACACACACATACACACACACACCAGCTCTAATACTTCCAACCCAAATGTAAGGGGGAAAAAACCTCATTCATACTTTTACAGTGTTTTCCAATTGAAATGATTCTATTTTGGTTAAATTGAGTTATGTAAAATACATCATTAAACTTAATTTCACTTGTTTGGATTTACACTTCTTAAAAGCTAATAGAACATTTCCAATGGCATCCATGTGGCCCTTCTGTTTCCACGGGGCAGTGTTTCTGTAGCTGTCTATTCCTGCTCGTCCTTCACCCAAGGTCAGAAGGAGCACTCCTCTCCTCTGTGGTCCTCTTGCACTGGACCTGTTTCCCACCTTCTTTAACTGCTGCACATTCTGTCCAGTGTGTCACGCAGCCTCTGAGCCCAGAGCTGCTGCGGGGTTGGTAGCTTTGTCAGCTCCCAGTCATGAAGGCGACCAGCCACATGCTCCCTGGACCCCTTGCAAAGGGAAATGTCATGCCTTGCTCCCCTTAGACCTGAGCTGGAGGGAACTCTGTCAGGTCAGCGGAGTTCCTGTTTGGCTCCCCCATTGCTGCACCTTCCCTTGAGAAATTCACCCAATGATGCACTTGACAAGCACCTCTTCTTCCCTTGGCATCTTGTGAGCACCAGTCGCTGAGCTATTGGCTCAGGATGGAAAGAAGAATCTGAGCATGACCCTGAGCCAGAGGAGCCAAGCCTAGATGAGAAAACATACTTGTAAACCCAGTATCACCATGGACAGAGGCACTGGCAGGCCAGTACCTGGTACAGCAGAGGATGAAGGAAGATGCTTATACTAGCTGGTTTTAATTGTGAAATTGCCACAGCTCAGAATTACCCAAACAGGGAGTTGTATCAGTTTGGCCTACAACCATGACTGTGGAGCTTGACCTGACTGTCTTCATAGATGTGGGGAGATCTACTCTGAATGTGGGTAGTGCCTCCTAGTAGAGGCCCAGATAAAAAGGACACGGAAGAAGGAAGATCATTCAGTTCTTGCTGGATCAATGGACCCCTCCTTACTGAGTTGATTTACCCTATTGCTGCTGCTGACTCATTTGCTGATATTAAAACCAATCTTTTCCTGTTTCCAACTGGTCACTTCTGAGCACCTATGAGCAGGATGGGAAGATGACTCAGGTCGTGAAGTCCACACAGGCAGGGGACCTTATTTGGGATCTCTAGCAGCCATGAAAACATCATGCATGGTGACATGCTCCTGTCATCTTGGTGCTTGGGAGGTGAAATGGGTGGATCCCTGGAGGTCACTGGGCAGCCAGTTTAGGCAAATAGGTGAACTCCAGGTTCAGTGAGAGACCTTGCCTGAAAAACTAAGATGGAAAGCAATAAAGAACACATGACATGGCCTTTCTGGCTCCACCTGCACTCTTATATACATACGCCCATATTGAGGACCAGCAGCTCTTCAGGGATTCTCCAGGCCTTGGTACCAGGTTGGGACTTCTGGGATACTCAACCTCATAGACAGAGAAGATGTCATGTCCTAAGCCTTTCAGGTGTGAGGCAGCTGCTGTTAAGGTATTTCTACTGTATTGCATAAGCAATTTAATAAATCATTATATATGTACATTTGTTCTTTTTGTTCTGTTCCTCTAGAAAACTCTGATATACCTAAGAGTTGAATAGGGTGGATGACAGATGAGCATAGCTTAGCTCAGAATGATCCTATTAACCTGTTAGAATCAATATAGCTACCATGACATCACCTCCGTCACCACCATTCCAAAAGTCACGACAAAGACAGAGACTTCAGCAAAAACATGGAAGGATCACGGAATCTAAATCACATAAGGCAGAGAGAGAAGGCTCAGAGCCATGGAGCAGGACTCATGGATGAGGGTCTGGTACTCATGGATGAGGGTCTGGTACTCCGGCTTTAATGCAGAGAAGCACAGGGATCTAAGAAACACATGGAGCTATGTATTCATGTCTTGAGCGGCTGCAGACTGCAGAGAAAAACTGTTTTCATCCCATGTCAGGAGAACAGAGCAGCCACATGTCTCCAGTCAGCTACCTTGTCTTAGCGGGTACTTGTCCCCGACATTTGCAATTTTGTCTGTTTCCTGTCATCCGAAGAGGGCACCTCCAGGGTCCCCGGCCTGTCTGTGATATTAGTTCCCACAGTCCCACCAACCATAAAGGCTTATGCCTGTGTTTTCTCCCATTGATGAGGAGGGCAAAGGTGTTGGGCTGGATGGGCGCCTTGGGGAACCAGAGCAGACATGTGGATCTGTCCTGCCTGGCCCCAGAGAGACTGGCCTGGCTCGGGAACCCCTGGGGCCCTGTCTGAAAAGTGGCTTTTCTCATTTCCCTTTGATCAGGCAGTTCATGGCATATTTGGAAGGACAAGGAGTGATTTGTCTTCTACATGTGTTTTCATTTATTCCTTCAAGGCAGAGAGCTAAGGCACTAGCAGAATCCAAAGAAGGCCAGTGGACAGGCAAGTCTCAAACAGCCTTCCCAGCTATATCTAAGATGAGCTCTTTTTCTGTGATCTATGTTTAAAGTAGTTTATAGGAATACAACAAGACAAAAATTCTCTCTGAGAACTTAGGATGGAAATAAGATGCCAGACATGAGATCTGATCTGGGCAAGGATGTCATAAATTTTTGCATCGTTCACCAAGAGAAACCACATCTTTGATTTGAGCTTCCAAGCAGACAATGAAATGAAGGACAGTGCTTCCTAAGGAAGTTTAAGTCTGGTACTTAGAAAGGGGAGGAGCTACGCTGGCTGTCTTAGTTCTCTTCTGTTGTTGTGATAAAATCCTCCAATAAAGAGGATTTAGTTCCAGTCACAGTTCACATTCCCAGTCCATCATGAGGGGGATGTCACAGTAGCAGAGCTTGAGTCAGCCGGTCACATGCTGTCTGCAGTCAGAAGAAAGTTAATGAATGCAGGCAGGCCCATGCTCAGCTCACTCTCTCCACCTCATTCACTCCATGGCCTCCTTCCCCAAATGGTCCCATCCACATTTAAGGTAGGTCTTCCAACATCGATCACCTTAATCAAGATAATACCCCACAGGCATAACCAGGGGCCCATAATCTCCCAGATAGTTCTAGACCCTGTCAAGTTGACAGACAGCAGCAGTGTGTAGGTAGATCTCCATAAAGAGTGTGTCCCCCTGACATCTTTGATAGAGTCTGGTCACTGCAGTTTCAGAAGCAGAGTAAAATTGTGTAAATTCACTTTATTTTGATAGCACCCCCTGAATATCCCTGATGTACAGGTGTGAAATGCTACGTAGTTGGTGAACTGTGACAAGGTATATAAATATGTGGGTTAATCATATATCCTCACCAGTCCTCAAGGAATATGCAGAACCACATTCACTGAAAACATATGCCCCCACTCCATGTTTGCATTTGATCAGAGATACGCTTTGCTTTGGTCTATGAGACAAGGAGGAGTGGTATGTTTCTTCTTCCACAGGCTCCAAGTGACATGGTTGACCATCACCTCTTTTCCTTCCTGTGCTTCAAGATGGTCAAGTAGAAGAGAAGGGCTGCACACCCAGGCCAGGGATGCAGACAAAAAGGAAGAAGAGCTGCTTAATCCACAATTGACATAAACAAGCAAACAACAGCCTATGTTGCAGTCAGTGCATCAGCATTGGGCATCTTGCTACCTGGCATGACACAGTCAAGGATGTGAGGATTCTATCTTACAGTGACTGACAAGCTCCATCAGTGCCTGGGGGAGACAGAGATCTAATGCAAAGATTCCTTGACCTCTGAGAACCTGCAATTCAGTACAGTGAGCTCTAAGATATGGAGATAAGTAGTCTAGAGGCCATGAACGCCACTTTAGACCCCCAGGAACTATCACGATGCTGAAGTCTGGATGCTAGAAGAAGTACATCCAAAAATGAAGACACTTCTGTAAGGAGGGGGTGTGCAGAGGAAAGGCAGAGCATGGAGTAGGACGAATGCAAGGGGTGGGTCCAACAAGGTGTGTGGTGCTGAGATCAGAGGCTTGAACTCCGGAAAGGTGGAGAGAGGTGTCTACCATGGAACCCAGGGAAAGAGGAAGAGCACAAGCACAGATCCACCCCCTCTGTTTTGTCCAGTGTTGAGGGTGTATGTACTGAGAGGAGAGGTTGGAAGGTTGGATCTGCAAGTCTTAAAGTTCAGAGGCTTCTTCCTTATGCTCTGGGATTTGTTCTAGGGAAAAAGAAAAGTCTGTGATCTCTCCTAGGCATCTACTCTGTGAAGCTAAGGGCTGAGATGCATCTTCATTAGGGTATGGGCAGAGCAGATGTGCATCTAAGCAAATGCAGCCAAGGGAAATAGGAAGAAAGGAAGGAGGGAAGGAAGGAAGGAAGGGCAGGAGTAAGGAAGGAAGAAAAGGAAGAATGGAGGAAAGGAGGAAGGAAGGAAAGAAGGAAGGAAGATGGAGAGATGGAGGGATGGATGGAGGGATGGAAGGAGGGAGGGAGAAAGGGAGAAAGGAAGGAAGAAAAGAAAGAAGGAAGTAAGGAAAGAAGGAAGGAAGGAAGGAAGGAAGGAAGGAAGGAAGGAAGGAAGGAAAGAAAGAAGGAAACATGAGGTACAGTTTAAGTTCCTGTGAGTAGTGCATTTAATAAGGCTCAGGGGGGGGACTAGAATGAAGTGAGAATCCCTTGGATGGAGAGGAGTTGACTTTGGCTTGGACAGTGATTTACAGATCTCATCTGCCATCGTCTGTACTTAGACGCCCTGGTGTGGTGGTAAAATGGGTGGCCTCTTCTAAACAGCAGGCACTGGACCTTGGATGGAGAAGTTTGCACACATGTATCCTGGAGAGGAGACATGGCAGGCCAGATATCCACTCAAAAATAAATACTTGTTGGCAAATGAATAAATAAGACAGGTTCACGGAAGCCAGAACCACCCTAGAGGGTGAGAGCATCTAGGGGCCTCTCTTAGGGCCCCTCTGTTCATCCTGTAGCAGTAATTCTGTATTTCAAGGCCACTGGTTCTCAAGGATGTTAGACCAAGTACAGTCAATTAGTCTTCCCTTTGAACTTGGCTCGATTTCACCTTCAGGCACTTTCTCAGCTGAAGGTCAGCCTTCTGAACTCCAGATACAGAATCTCTCCTCCAGTCAAAGGCTTCTTTGACCAAACTGTCCAAACTGTAGCTCCGAAAAGGATTAGAAAATGCAGATAGTGCCATGTGCATTTATGCACTAACAAGCCATGTCTTCACCCATCTTCAGCCTATGGACATCAAAGAGATTATCAACTGCCCCAGAGTCCCTCAGGGAAGAAGACTGGCTTACCATTGCAGGTGTCTTCCTTGGTCTGAACTAAAATATTAGACTTCAAGGACAGGGCCCAGAGAGCAGCAGATGCATAGGGATCCCCAAGATTTAGGTTTAAAGACACATCAGAGTGAAATCTCTTCTTTTCCTTAAAAAAGAACAAAAAAAGTATTTCTTACATTTGTTTGATACATAGTAGAGGGTAAATGTAAATGTTTGGAGGTTCAGTGTGATATCTCAATGCATGCAAAACATGTATAATGTCCACTCTGCAGAGTGTATGCTGCATGGCATATTCAACACCGTGGAGAAATATGATTTCCTGGACGTGAGTGCAGCCCCTGTACAAGGCATTTCAAACCTACAATGGCTGTAGAATGAGTTTCTGTAGCAATTTATCTCATGACTTTTTGTATACCGTGGCACTCTTGGAGATGTGAATGGAGTTCTTGACACAGAAGGAAGAGTCTGTGTCAGTTAATGCCTATCTATGTAGCGATTAGGAGGGAAACTGGTTCTGTGGGATATTTTTCTTTCTTCTTTCTTTCTTTCTTTCTTTCTTTCTTTCTTTCGTTTTCTTTCTTTTTTTTTTTCTTTTGGTTTTTCAAGACAGGGTTTCTATGTGTGGTTTTGGTCAGTGCCTGTCCTGGATCTCACTCTGTAGACAAGATTGGCCTCGAACTCACAGAGATCTGCCTGGCTCTACCTCCTGAGTGCTGGGATTAAAAGTGTGCACCACCACCGCCCGGCTGGTTCTGTGGTATTTTTTGAAGCTCTATTTGTGTGAAGACATGAAAAGCATTGGTGTTGGTGAAATACATCAGCACCCATTCTACCTTTAGAAAGTACATTGGGACATCTCAGCACAGTAACACCCAGTGTACTGAATCTCGGTGTCCAGTGCAGAATGGTGTTAACCCTTGCCTATACTGGGCACGAATGTTAACAACAAAATGCCTTACTTCCTCTGTATTCATTTACTTTCTCTTATGTGCATGTATGAGCACCTGCATGTTTTTGTGCTATTATGTACTAAGTGTGTACAGCACACGAGAAGGCTAGAAAAGGGTGTCAGATCCCCTGGAATTAGAGTTACAGATGGTTGTGAGCTATCGTGTGGCATCAAGGAACCAGACCTGAGCCCAGGTCCTCTGCAAGAGCAGTAAATGCTTTTAACCACTGAGCAGTCTCTCCAGCCCTGAACCACCACACATTTTTATGACAACTGAGCTGGCATTCTAGTCAAGCCACACATAAGGTGGATTTTCCATACCAGAAGCTAAGCAAATCTGGGGTGTGTGTGTGGGGGGGGTAGGGGTGGGGGAGTAAGCATCTGTATTAGAGCACATGGGTGGCAAGTGGCTCAGTGACACTGGTCAACTTTGTGACTCTTGGGAAATATGACCCCCCCAAGTCCCTGTTTGTCAAAATTCTATACAAAGTTTTCCCATCAAGTATTTTCAAAATTCCTATAAAAATGCCATAAGAGTAGCCTCCCTCCCCCCACCCCATGCCTGACATGCCCACCAGCAAATTAGAGTGAAGACAGAGATGTTAGCCTTGTATATGTCCCACCTGATATGTTCAACTCATGGCCCCTTGGCCATGTGTGTCCCAGGACAGCTGCAAATGCAGCCCAACACAAAATTGTAAACTTGCTCCAAATTGTTTTTTGACTTTTTGTAACTCTATTATGTACTTCTTGAGTGTGAACTTTGTAGATGGTGTTACAAGATTGGACATTCCTGAATAATAGGTAATATAGCTCTAATTACATATGCACACACCTGTGTATGTGGCATGACGGTGGAAAGATGGCTTCCAAAAAGGAGGGAGCAGGGTGGGGGAGGGGCAGTGGAGGCCAGTGTGGGTGAATGTGGAAGTACAAGGGGTGCTTGAGTGAAGATGCCTTTCTGGGGCTAAGGAGATGGCACGGTGGGTAAAGGACTTGTCTTGGGTATTCGTTACTATTCTGTTGTTGTGATAAAATGCAATGATCAAGGCACCTTATAGATAGATGAAGGGTTAGGGCCCATAATGGCAGGGAGCATAGGTGGCCCACATGGCAACAGGGACAACTGAGAGCTCATACCTCAGACCACAAACATAAAAACAGAGAGTTAACTAGGAATGTCAAGAGGCTTCTGAAACCTCAAAGCACTCCATGATACCCGTGACACACTTCCTAATAGTGGGGACCAAGTATTCAGAAGCTAGAAACGTATGGGGGGGGCGTCTCCTTCAAAGCACCATGCCATGCAGCTATGAGGACCTGCGTTTGCATTGTGGAAGGTGTGTGCCCAGAATCCTCTGGGGCATTACCTTGGGGAACAATACGGCAATAGCCAGCTTTGGTTGGCAAGGGTGTTTGTTTGTTTGTTTGTTTGTTTGTTTGTTTGTTTGTTTTTGTCATAGTTTAATCCCCTAAGATGTATTTTCTGTCTACTAGATGCACAGTATGTGTGGTGTAAGGTTGGGGAGCAGAAAGAGACTCTCTGTTTTTTGCACAGGTCCAAATCCTAGAGATGGGGCCAGAAGATACAAGCTTTGCATAGAACCCTGCCATGCCCTCACTCTGTGACTTTCTCCTTCCACTTCTCCAGCTGTCAGCTGCTTTCACAGAAGGTTTGGTCTACTGGGGAAATGAGGAAGCCAGCCAGAGTCCCTTAACAAGGTTCCTGGCAGGTAGCTTTGCATTCTGCTTTTAAAACCAGAAATAAAGTTCAAGGTGATTGTCATAGACCATGAACCTGCAAACTGCAGCTTAGAGATAAATCCAGTCCAGCCATTGTTTCTTCTTGCCAATGGCAAGAAGAAAACCCTGTACATTAAAATAAATAAATAAATAAAAGTAAAAATACTATTTTGTGATGGCTGGTAATAACTCTACGAGATTTGGATTTTTGTATCCACACATGAACTCTCATGGGAACACAGAAATGGCGGTTCCTTCACGTAGTGTCTGTGGATGTTTGTGCTCTCAAAATGGGTGTGGTGATAAAAACGAGGAAGATGGTCAGTTCCATGATGCCTAAAAACTTACTATCACACCCAGGACAAATATATATGGATCTCTCTTCTCTCTGTGTGTAAGTTTTCTTATTTCTGACCAAGATCATTTCAATTGTATTTCAAATTAAACAAACAAACAAACAATACAATGCAGAGGGTGTAGAAATGACTCAGAATTAAGGGCACTTGCTGATCTGAGAACCTGAGTTCGGGTCTGGGTCCCAGTACCAGTCAGGCAGGTCACAACTGTCTGCAACTCCAACTCCAGGGGATCTGACACCCTCTTCTGGACTTCACAGGTACTGCACATACACATGAACACCCCCACATAAACACATAAATTAAAATACATATATAAAAATATAATCTAAAGACCCCTACTTTTGTGTTTCACAGCTGACCTACCCCTTTGTAAAACAGCCCTCCATATTTGTGAAACAGAGCCACCTTGAAGTCATGCTGCTGTATGACAAAAAGCAGAATTTTTTTTTAAAGGAGATAAATAATTTTAAGTGACAGATGCTGGCTATTATAGTGTGAGTGACAGAGATGAGCTGAATCTTAAATTCCTCTTCTACATCAAGGCCAATATAGTTGGTAGGAATAAACCTGTAGTACATATAGAATTAAAATGTCAGTGGAGTGGCTGAATATACTCCCCTGTGTATGTTTATGTTTGTGTATTCAAGCAGAAAACTCTCTGGCAATTTGTTATTGAATTAATAATTCGCCCAACACATATTTATTAGCTACTTAATGTGTACAAGGCAGGGCTCCATTCCTCCACACACACAAGCAAAGGAGAAGGACACCTGTGTCCTCAAGAACGTCCTGTCCCGGTAAGATGACCAGATTTAACTTGTCCACTGCTAGGGCCTGACCTGGAGGTCCTATGGATCCAGAGAGTGACTATTTAAATACAAGTGAACAATCAGGTTCGATAGCTGGAGACATTGTTTCTCTTCTCTCCACATCTTTGGGGGCTGGAGACATTGTTTCTCTTCTCTATGCATCTTTGGAGGCTGGAG
>CABHPH010150853.1:0-17489 GCA_902168325.1 Peromyscus nudipes | reverse complement strand
AGGCTGGAGACATTGTTTCTCTTCTCTATGCATCTTTGGAGGCTGGAAACATTGTTTCTCTTCTATTCCAATCTTTGGGCTTCAATGTCTCCCACATGCGAAAGAGGTGGCGGTAAGAGTTGGAAGAGGTGGTACCTAAGGCAGTCCCAAGAGCTGAGCAGAGTGTAATTGTGGAATCACGGAGACACTGATAAGACTTTGGGGGGGCACTCAGCTCCTTCTGGAGGATACAGAGCAGGGTCAGCCATTGTCTGGGGCTGCAAGGGGTGGATGATTCTCAAGGAAACATCAGCGTGGACGAACAGCTACACCGCACAGAGCAGGTGCCTTGACAGAGAGGGTTACAGAAGAAATTCTAAGGACTCTCAAGCACATGAAGACCCACACGGCTAGCTAGGAAAACTGGAGGCTAAAGAGCCAATCAAACAAGTGAGGGCTCCATCATGGACAGACATTTTCTTTCCAAGAGGAATAACTTGAGCAGATTCAAGGACCCAGAGTAGCCACCTGAAACCAGTGCCACTTATGTGTCTGGTCACGTCCTCACTCTCCTATTCCTTCTACACATCACCAGCATGTGTGCAACGCAGCAGAAGAGAATCTAGACTTGGCACAGACACGTGCTCATGAATTCAAACTGAGAAGACCCAAAGAGAAGGGCCCCCAAGGATGGGATTATTTGATCTTGATAGGGTGGGATAGAATTTTCCCAGAAGTCCTTAGGATCTAGCTAACCTGGAGGAGATTCTGAACCTCCATCATGGCTCCCAGGTATCCAAAGTGATACATACCTGGGGGCTGAGGCAGGTAGGGCATAAGAGTCACCTTAGCAGGGCATGCAAAGCCACAGGGAGCATGCAATGGTGGGGCCTGATCTCTCTTCTCCTTGCTCAATGAGAATGATGGGCAGTGTGATCACTTCTTAGGTTAAACCCCCCTTTCCTGGGTAAGGATGTCACTAGCAAATGACTATGACCTCATGAGCCTGTGCTTTGGGCTTCACTTAAATTGCTACATCATGTTCTTATTATGAAGTTAGATCCCTGGAAATCTATGGGCTTGTGCCACACTATCTAGCCTCTTGCCAAATCGCCTCCATTAAGTTGTGCTTTGTTATAGCTTGGAGTTTCATTGCATCATCATGGGACACCTTCAAAGTAGAGTAGGTGCACATTCTACATACTCACATTTTGGAGTTTTTCCACCAGACTCACTAAATCTCCCCAGAGGATTTACTCTCAACGTCCTCTTTTCTTAAAAACAAAACAGAAACAGGACAGAAGTTTACAGTAGACTGCATTTCCCGTTGCCTTGGTTGCCAGGAAACAGAAGCAAATGGGTGCTCAGGTCACTGTCTTTTGTGCAACTGAACATCTGTACCTGACCATGGTTTGTCTGAGCACTTCCTGTGTCAGCTCAGTAAATACTTCCTCCCCTGAAGTAAGTTCAAAGAGATGAGCTACATTTAAAAAAAAAAAAGACAGCATTTTGTTTGCATTTTCCCCATGCATATGACTGCATTTTGAGCTCAACTCTAAAGTCAGGAGGGGAGGAGGAAGACCTGATGTTCTGCTTCTACTCTCTCAAGTTGTGAATGACGTCAAGTCTGTAGAAGAATGAATGGATGTAATGCTCAGGATTGTTAAGACAGGAGGGGCTGTGTCATGAGTACCACATTCGGCTAGAATTGCACTGGGCATTGGTGCTCAAGATCCACACATTAGTCCTCCTCTGCCCTCCCTCCACAGATGCCAGTGATGTCCGATACAGCCTGTCCTCCTCTCGCTCTGGGTGGACACAGGAAATGAAGCTCATCTATGTTACCTGCTGGCTCTTCCTTGTGCCTGGTTCAGGGCTTGGCACAGAACAGGCAGTCAAGACTTGGACACTGCTTTGTTCCGGCTCAGGGTGAAGATGAAGAGAGCCCCAACTCCTTCTGAGAGAGGACCAACAGAGGACTCTCAGAACATGGGCGAACCTCTTACAATGTGATGCAGCGGCAACACAGCTGTGAGCATCTCTGTCTTCAGGTTCTGCACAGTGGTCACCAGGCCACAGGAGCTATCTGACGCTCTGTTACTGTCAAATGAACTTTGTGCTAGCTAGGTGGCATTGCCCAGACTTTGAGTAATTTGAGCAGAGTGAAAGTAGCTTAGGGCAGGTTGAGGAGATATTTAAGTTAGGAAAATGGCCGTTGCCCAAGCTTAGAGACTTGAGCCAGGTGTGGTGGATACACTTATAATCTCATCACTGGGGAGGAAGAGACAGGCAGTCACTGGAGTCCCAGGCCAAGCAGCCTAGCAAAATCAGTGAGTTACAGTCCTAGTGGGAGACCTTGTCTCAAAAAGCAAGATAGAAGGTGTCCCAAGGAACGATGATGTCCGAGATTAACCTCTGATAACCACATGGATGAGTATACTTGTACGTACACACACAGGCACACAGAAATACACAAATTAGTTTAAACATGATTGAACAAAGTAGTTTAGGTTCAGTGATGATATTTGAGAGTTCAGGTGCATTGAATATATAATTTGATATATGCTTTTTTCAACTGTAGTGTGCTGGTTAGAACTTAATCTTATATTAAAAGCCAAGGAACATTTGTACTGTGGTCTTAAAGTTTGTATGGGGTATTTTAATGCTATAACTAATGGGTATAAGGGAAGCTAATTTTCAGGTATAGTAATATTCCCCACCCTCTATGTGACTTTCCACCCAGGGAGTTTCTGGGCTTACCTCTAGCACACGGTGCCTGGAGGAGGGGATGGGGGACTGTGGTGAGCTCTCCAGCTCTTGCAGCACTGGGTTGGGGTGATGAGAATAGCTTGCTTGGGGGTGCCCACCAGCTCCCTAGTATAATCCCCTTGGTATAATTTCAAGTTGGGCCTGGGATGATTTAGGCTCCTGGAAGTCTGTTGCTTCTCATTTGTTTACTATTCCCTAGCTCAGCCTAAACAAAAATAATACAGTGATGGATTCCCTAAAAAGACTGGGTCCCTCCTGGATCTGTACTTTGGGAGATGAAGCTATTTTTATACAAGAATAAGTAGTTTACCCAAGAGTTCACATTTCTTTTTGGAAGAGCTGGAATTGAAACCCTGAATCTTTCCTCCTTACCACTCTATAAAATAGGTACAGAGTTTGTCCTGTGTCCCCAACCTCTGCAGAACTCCCACCTCTAATTTCTTCACCATTCCCATCACACATTGCTCCCTGTGGTGGGAGACACCTGCACTAGCTGCTGATTCAGGCATTTCCACACCCCCACTCTGCTTCTCTAGTGCTCCTTTCCACTCTGGTCATGGAACATTTTCTTGGTGATGTTCAAGACCACACAGTACAGACTTAAACAAAACCCATATCTGCCCAGGTTTATCACCTGTTAGCCAGAACTGGATGAAACTGCCAAGGTTTAATTACTTCTGATAATTCCAGAGTTCAACCTCTTAGTAAGACAAAAGGAAGAGGAGAAGCATTTCATACGAGCATTCTCTAGAGACCCTGTGGGAGCTGATGTCCATGCAGCAAATGGTTTGTTTGTATTTGCTGAGGACCCTAGTCTCAAGGTCACTGAGTTGTCCAAAGTGGCACTTTCAGGAACCATCAGAGGTATGTCTTCTGTCTGCATCTCTTCCTCTCTGAAGCTGACATCCACTTCCTGATTGTGGTAAGATGAGGGCATTCAGGGCAGAAGATACACTGCAGGTGGGCACCAGCCGTAGGGCCCTGTATGCTCTGGGTTGATTTGCACCCAGATGCCCCAAGGTGACCATAAAGATATTATATGGGCAGTAAAGCTCAAACACTGATAAAACAAGTCTTGTGAGGCCATTCACAGTAGATACTGGCTGCCCACAGCTAGGAGGACACACAGCCAGGAGTGGACAGAGGGAGCACCCAATCCCAGACTAATTGTATCTTTTTCCAGTCATGAAAACTCTGCTTTTCCAAAATTGACATGCTAAAGCTTGAACTCCAACTTGGCAGTACTTGGAGACAGGCCCTCTAAGGAAGAAGTTAAATGTGTCCATGAAGGCACAGTCCCTATCCAACTGCATCAGTGTCAATGAATGAGGCACCACAATGCTCTCTTGTCTCCTCAGGTATGTTCACCAAGCAAAGGCCAAGCTAGGAGGAGAGAGCCCTCATCATAAATCAAACTGGAGAGCTTGACCCTGGACTTGTCAGCCTCCCAAAGAACAAGAAAGTGAGTTTCTGTGTTTTCATCATCCAGCCTATGGCATTTTGTTATAGCAGCTCAAGCTGACTGATACAGCCTACATTCACTGCTCTGCCAATAGGTGATGCACTCCTTGAACTCTGCATACATGTAGAGTGTATGAGTGTGAATGTAGGATCAACTTAAGTTGTATACTTTAACTTCTCTCAGTTAAAGATAAGCCCCCAAAGTCAGTGAGATAAGGTTCTGGGGAGACTGAAGTGAGGCATTTTGGGGGTTTGAATGAGGTTGTAAAATAATATAGAAGTTCTGGTGCCGTGGTCTCTTCTTCATTGTGGCAGCTTCTAAAAGGCCTAAGAACCATCTTTAGCCCATTTAACTGGACTGGGTCACCCCAGTGTGTCTGGGAATCCTATTTGCTGGAAATGTGGAAAGGATACACCACTGTGAGGTAAGTCCATCTCTTTCCAAGTCCTGTAGCAAAAATAAGTACGTGAAAGAAGGGCCAGGGGAAGGTGGGAGCTGAACACTGCTTAATGGCTACAGCAGGCTGGGAGTCCTCTCCTTAGAGGGGGATGGTTGGGGAAGAGGTGGCTGCAAGATGCCTGCATCAGACATAGGTAGTGGAGGCCTTGGCATAGTCCTGGGCTGGCAGCTGCAATGGTTCTGGTTATACACTGGGCTCTCATGCAGGAACAACCAGAGAGACTTCTCTTTTGGTGTGTCACATGTTTTATCTCCTTCCTGAACACGTGCAGGCAAGGCAGACCCCATGGAGCAGTAGTAGAGCTGCAATTATTGGTTATGTTTCGTAGCTGAGCCTCTGAGAGGTATTCGAGATACTCTGGATATTGACAATAATAACAATAATAACAACAACAATAATAATAATAACACCCGTGTTAGGTGCCTACTACATTATGGGCTCTGTGCATGTGGTCTGATTTGAACCCCAGAACCAAGCTATGTGGTCAGCACTGCTTCAGGTTCTTCCAGAAGAAAGACTTTGCACACAGGCATCTTAAGCCACCAAACAGAACAACCCTGCAGCTCCAAACATCGGCCTCAGGCCTGGCATCTTCTCTCCTCTCCACATCCCATCCCCTGGGAGCCGAGGACAGGAAAGGCCATATGTATGGGAGCAGCAGGGCTCATCAGGACACAAGACTCAGAAGGGTAAGGAGCAGGAGTGACATCCAGAAGGATGTTCCAGGCAGCATAGAGAAGGAGACATGAGGTTAGAATCAGTACAGCAACGCTGAGTGCAAAAGCCCTCGCTTTCGGAGGGCCAGGGCCCAAACACTGCAGCTCTGCGACTCTCATTGAGAATGGAAGCAGGGTGTCTTCCAGGACAGCCTGTCATACAGACATTGTACCCTGTGTTTGGGGCTGCTGCGTTGCAGGCTGATCCCTGACAAGAATGCCCCCTTCTGGTCATGTTCCCAAAGCCTGGTCAGAATCCTGTGTGCAGAAACCTGTGTAGCCAGATTTGGTGGCAGAGTCGCACCTCAGAACTGGTCCTAGGAACACAAATATCTGGACCCTCTTTTCTTCCCCGCCAAAGGAATTATAAATTATTTTCCAAAGATAAGATACACCCTAGTACAGTTTGCTTCCTCTTTTTTTATTAACCCTGAATAATGTTCTCCATGTCATCTGTATATTTATGATAGCTCAAAGACATGGGTGTGTGGATCTAATTAAAAATGTGAAAGGGTTTAGCAGTCTGATGCGTCCCTGTAACTCTCCGGTTGCCAAATCTTGGCAGCCGTGTTGAAACAGGGCCAACTGTTTAGTCTTCAGCTGAGCGGCTGCCAGAGCAGCAATGCATTGTGGGGCGAAAGCCCGGAGGTGCTGCACGGACAGGCGCTTCCACAGGGTGAGGCACTGGGCAGGACCCGGGCCTACCACCCCAAGGGACCCAACCACCAGGGAGCCGCTGGGCCTTGCCCTCTGTGTAAGCGGCCCACTTCTTCTGAAACGCAGGTAGGATCAAGGAAGGCAGCGAGGAGGGACTTCCGAGCTTCCAGGTACTAGGTGTGATATTTGTCCCAGCATCAGTTCAAACCAGGACTCTTGGGAGGAGAAACTGCCTGGACTTGAGGAGAAACTTCAGGGGCGGCCTGAGCTGGCCACCGTTCTCCGTATCTGTTTGTGCAGCCCCTGCACCTAAGAGCCTTCCCAAATGCCTTGGCCATGCTCTGGGCCCTCACTCCGATCCCATTGACCGCACAGGTCATTTGGTGATTTTCAGGGACAGGCGGGATTTCAATTCAACAGTAAAAGGAGAGAATGTGTTTTTGCTGAGCTCGGATCGGACTGGAATTGCTGAGAGTGAAAGATAGGGCTCTCGACTTCAACTTCGTCTGCTTCAAGGAGGCTAGGCTTTGGGAAAGAATGCCTTGGTGGTTTTCAATCAGGAACCAAAAGGGAAGGGGATTCACAGCTCAGCGCTGTTCTCCCCTCTATGGGGTCAAGATAAGGGAAACGAAACACATCAAAAAACTCAGGTGGCTTTTTGCTTCCTCAAAGTGTGCATGGGCTAAAAACAAATTAAAGAAGAAAGTGTTCGACCTACCAGTACAGAAGGACGTCACTGCAGAGACTGAAGACTTGGATCTGCAAATATAGCCTAAGACGCTTGAGGGAGGGAATGTATTCTTTGGGACTGGGGAGAGGGGGGAATCACCCTTGGAGTTTTTATTCTGGGTGTTTATTTTGGAAGAAGAAAATGAAGTAGGAGGAGAAAGAGGGGAAGAAGGGTTTGATTGTTAGGGGAACACGCAGGGTTATGCCGGGAGCCTGGCATTGACCTTCTCTAATGCAGTGCACTGTGGTAGAGAAGGCGTGGCTTCTGAAGTTGTTCCTTTATGCCCTGACTCCAGGCTCCGGCATCAGGCTTAGGTATGTGACAGGCAGGGCCCGGCCTCCATGGCTTCATCTGGAGGAAGGGTTAAGCATGCCATCACTGCCTTGTAGCTGGAAATTCTGGATGTGTGTTTGTGGAATGGCTCTGACCCATGGGTCCCTGACAAGTATCTTACTAACTTAAACCCTTATCCCCATGGGGCCAGGGCCTCACCCCAGGCAGAATTTCCTCCCAGCAGACCTCTTCTGAACACAACTATATTCAGAATCCTCAGGATGGGAACTAATCTGTTTGGAAGTCAGAGCCCCTGCTCATTCCTGACATCAGAGGAGCTGGGGGAAAATGAGGCCCTGGGGGATAGCCGCGAATGTTCCCTTTCTTTTCAAATGGCAAATTTATCCATACAAAAAGTTTAAAATGACATGCCAAGTGAATCTTACGAAATCATGATGGAGGTGGCCAAAGCTTTTATGAAACAATAAACCATACAAGTATGTGATTCTCAGAATGCAGGTGGTATGACCTAAGGAGCTGGTATTTTTCTTGAGAATATTCTAGGTTGGCTTAGCACGAGTGCCTCCATTGTGGGCCAGATAATGAAGAACTGGCTTTTTCTTACCAGACACAGAGACTAAGAAAAACCTATTCCAAGAGAATGTACACAATCCCGTTCCTCACGTGTGGGCAGGTGATTGTCTAAACCACCGAGGGAAGATGCCCGAGGTAAACATCTAATTAATTAAAGCAAATCTCCCTTCCCACTCAGACCCTGAAAATGCCCTGCAGTTGGAAGACACAGCACTCACGCAATCTCACACTCAGACTTGAAAAACCACTTCCAGGTGACCGATCCTGCAGTCCCTCGACTTTGTTAATTAAAGTCTGCGAACCTTCACACCCATTGCCCCTCTTGGGCTGTCTTGTGACCACAAACCCTTCACTCTTCTGAGCAACATTTGCTCCAACTTAATATTCTGGTGCTTTTGGGAACAACATTTAAAAATAAACCATTTTGGCACACTGTCAAACTCTTGTCTACATTCTTTCATGACAACCACCCTAAGTGAGATTTTTAAAGCCAAAGGGAGCTGGGGGTAGGGAAGAGAGAAGGCCCCCCTCCCCAACCCTGCTTGGAGTTATCATTTGAGACAATGTCAAATGAGAATGTATTTACTCACTACCATCCCACCTAAATCCTGATACCTTCCCAGCACTTCTCTTTTCTTCCTTCGACCTATTTATCTTTATTTAATTATTGACAATTGCATACTTGCATGCACTGCATTATGAACCTGATCACCCCATGCCCTCTCCTAGCCCCTCCTACTCTGGAAGACCTTTTCTTCTTCCCACCCAGGCCTTCCTGCTTCCATGTCTTATTGTATGAAGGTATTGTAACTATAGCTGCTGTGTATTCCTGGGTACATCACATGTCATATGCAGAAGACAGAATGTCACATCATCGCCCCCTCCTTACCCTCCAGCTTATATGATCCTTCCTTCCTCTTTCCCCATAACGTTCCCTGCATCTTGGAGGACGTGATATAGATGTCCTGTTTAGGGCTGAACAATCCCCCCTACCCCGACACTTATTCTTTACATTTTAACCAGTTCTGGGCCTCTTTATTGACCACTACCTAGAGGCATGCTGCGCCTTCACTCCTGTATGGGTTGCTGTTTATTTTCTCCTTGGAATCTAGTCACCTGGTTTGGGTGACAGCCTCTTAAATACCAGGAGAGGTTTTGGTCTACCACTGGCCACTGGGTAAAGAAGGCCTGGTCAGGAAGGGGACTGGAGGCAAGTGCTAAACTATACCTTCTGGTCCTCAGCAGAAGTGCGGCACAACCAATTCTGTCAGCTCCCTTGCTACCAACAACTGCTCTCTCCTTAGGCTGTTGCTAAGAGACCAGCCTGTTGTTTACAAGATCCTCGGTGGCGTCGACTTCCATAATTTATAATTTATTATCTTAGTGTCAAAACTTGTGTTGGTTTTTATTTTATTTCACCATAGATCCAATAATTGTTAGATACAACAAAGGTCACACATCCTCCAGTGGAGCGGCTGCTGCTCCGATAGCATGCCCGCCACCTCTGCGCTTAGGTGCCGTGGTAAAAATGCTATTATAAACTGAAGATGAATATCATTTTTTGTCCATTAACTTCACGCATTATATGACTGCTCAGGTCAATGGATTCCCTCAAGACTTGCTCACTATTGCAAACATGTCTCTGTCCAACCCAGAAGGAAATGAATTGAAATGACTTCAATTATCACAAGAAAGGACTGGAGTTCTCTTTGCTGTACACTTCAACACCTAATCGTTCAACTCGCCGATCGTCTCTCCGCAAAGTTCAGGGCCACAGACATTTAACTGCTACTAGAAACACCTGCCCCAGACATTGAGGAGCTCGGTGGGCAAACAGCGCTCTGGGAAGATGCTCTCCACTGGAGCAGCCATTCAGCCCATTCAGCGAGGAGGAAGAGAGGACAGGAGAGGTCGTTTATGGAACACAGCTTAGCTGCAGTGCACGCGTGCACAGAGAAGAGAGTTGCGATCATTGCTTACTTGTATCTTGCTGGGCACAACGCTCAGTGCTCAACCTGGAGTAAGTCAGAAAAAGCTCCTGACAAACCTAGGAGGAAAATTCTATGTTAGCCTCATTGTACAGGCAACAAAATTGGGGCTATGTGAGCAGAAATAAGGTCCCTAAGGATACAGAACTATGAAGTTAAAGGATGGAAGCCAGGCTGGGCAATCCTCAGATCCCTTGTTCTCACAAACATTACTTAAAAAAAAAATCATGCTGGGGTTTGCAGTTTACTTCTGTTTAAAGAGAGTACCACATGTTTGATGAAGCAGGGAAATTAGCATTAGTCCCCAAATTGTATTACCACATTATATTTTTCTGCAAAGTCCTTAGAATGTCTCAGAAACCACACAGCATGACGAACTTCTAGGAAGGGCTTTTCATTCTCCCTGTCAAAGGACCTGGCAAATTCTAATGACATTTTACTGGGAATTAGACTTGCTATTTCCCAGAAAGTCAAGATGTCAGTAATCTACACAGGCATTTCTCACTCCTCACTCCATTCCCACTGGCTCCAAGGCAGGAGTCATGGCCAGGACAGAACGCCATAGCAGGATCTCCCAGAATTCCTCAGGGTGGATCAGAAGCCTTCTTCATATTGCTGTGGTGGAAAGAGATGAATAAACGAGCCAGAAACCATGGCCCATCAATCAAATAAGCAATCAAGACGTCCCCTTGGCTAGCCATGTATTGGACCGACCACTTACTTTTCCCCTCCGGCAATGGTTTTGCTCACATACAGTGCAGATGCAATCCGGACCTACAAGTACAACCCATAACAATAAGGAAAGACAGGGCACTCCCCTTGCAAAATGTTTGAGATCACCCCTCTGAGACCAGAGTTTCATGAGGGTTCAATGGGGACCCAATCCATTTTGAATGTCACATGCTATGTATGAGCAAATAGAATACAGGATGAAGGCTCAGAAATTTGGGGTTATGTTCCTTATCTGTCTCTCAGTAACTTTGGCACTGACACTGGTCGTAACCATAGGTTCCTAGTTTCTACTTTTTTTTGTTTGTTTTTTTGTTTTTTTGTTTTTTTTTTTTTGAGACAGGGTTTTTCTGTGTTGCTTTGGAGCCTTTCCTGGAACTCACTCTGTAGCCCAGGTTGGCCTCAAACTCACAGAGATCCGACTGCCTCTGCCTCCCAAGTGCTGGGATTAAAGGTGTGCGCCACCACCGCCTGCCCGGCTTTCTACATTTCTTAACACGGGCTCAGCAAAGCTTCCTAAGTGCCTTGGGAAGCACTGCCTTCCACCCAGATGCTGTTGTGTAACAGGTTCCTCCATGACTAAGACTTTATGTCTTGGAGGGAAATATGTTAATACATGGGATGTAAAAGGAAGGTGAAACAATGGGACATTTTAGGACAGGATTACTTACGAGGAGGTAAAGCAGCAGGGTTTTCTAAGAAATGAAGTACTCCATCCTGTAAAGAAGCTCATTAAGACAGGAAGTAAACAATTCAAAGAAGCTTCAGGAAGTTTCTGAAACTGACCAGATTCACTAGGCTCCTCCCTCCCAAGAGAATACAAGCAGTGAGAACTGCTCAGAGTTTCTAAGAAAAGCAACACAGCTTAGAAGAGGCTCACCCCAAGCCTCCTGGAAGAGCGGGAGAGCAGTCAAATTGCCTTGACAAGGCTCAGACCAACTGAGCAACCAAGATAGGACACTGTTCAACCTGTTGAGCTTCCTGCAGGCTGTACAGTGCATTTCAGGTTCCCAGCAGTGTGAGCTTTCACCTATGCTGTGGGGGAGGCCTTTGGTCCCACCAAAGCTGCCTAAAAGTAACCCCCCATCCATATTCCTGTAAGTAACTCCAATAAAACTCATTGTTTCACCAAGCTGTATTTTGATGGTCTCTGTACTTTTGTTTATCACCAGTTCCGTATCTGGGGTGAATGTTTAGTTACATCTCCCCAGGAATAATGTCAAACGGCAGATGCCTGAGGACATCATCAAGATGTCACCAGAGATTCCTACTTTTAGTAGATCCCCGTGGTGGAATCCCCCTCTTTCAAGTCTCAAGGATTTGGATCCTCTAAGATACATGTATCTCCTCTGCTCATTGTTCCACAGTGTCCCGAGAATTTAGTAGGAATGCCTTCCACACAAGGACAAGATGCCTTTCCTCACCTCCTCAGAAAGATCTACGGCTTCACAAGTCTGAGCTTTTCAGCACAGGATCCTGGAACAAATCCCCGTTCATCCCCATGTCTCTAGTACCTTTTCTCATAAACTCTTTGGATCTACAATAAGGAATTCTTTCTTGTTCTGGAAGCATGTCATGATGGGCCATGGCTGGATGACTTTGCTCTCACAGCTCTTTTTGTTGACATGACTTTTCACTTCCAGCAAACGTCTGCTTAGTCTTCAAGACAAAGCATGAAGACTGCCTTCTCTACATCTCCCTCATTTCTCTGAGCAGTTCTAACAGCTGCTTTCATCTACTCACCTCTGTATCAACAAAGGGGCAGAGTGTCACTCCATGCCCCATCACAGCCGCCTCCTGAAGCATTCCTGATCCTGCCAGGCCTCCTGAGTGCCTTGGATCTCGACTTCCTTCTTGTTTCTTTCATTCTCTATTTCCCTTCTAAGACCATCTCCCACCAGTCGATGGATGCTGGTGTCCCTCAAGGGTTTTTTTAGGCCATTGAAAAGTAGTATAGTAATTGGTTATGTGATCTCTTGGAGATCCAGCTTATCCCTGGGCTTCACCAACCAGGTCTTCGGAAGGAAGTGCTTCTGCTTAGATGTCAAGTGTTGCCCTCATCTACATGACAGCTGTCTTGTGATATGAGCCAACTCTCACAAAGTCTTCAAGTTACTCTGCTGGGTCCCCTGGAAGAGTAGCCAGTGTTCTTCACCACGGAGCAATCTTTCCTGATTCTCTGGCTCTTACACTGGTTCTTCCACATCTTCCTGGATGTTTCCTGAATCTTGGGGTGTGGGCTTGACACAGATGTTCCACAGTCACTTTTCGGCAATTTCCCAACAGTTCCCTTGATGATGGGCAAGCTACATTTGAAAGCTTTTGCACAGATCACCAAGATTGTGGCTTTGGTCTCAGGTTTCTGTGTCTGTAACTTTGGGCCTCACAGCCATGTTAGAATTGCTTTGGTTCCTGCTTTTTCTAGGCCTCTGCTTTATCACGTGTTCTGATCTCCCAGCCTTATTTAACTCCTACTCAACCTTAAGATGTCTGAAAATGGTTTATTTTCTTAGAGCATCCTTTTTTCTCAACCATTATCACAATTCCTAAGTTATAAAATAAAATAAAATATGAAATAAATGGACATATGTGGTTTTGAACAAAAATTTAATAGTATACCCACTGTTTTTAAAACAATGACAGGTTTAGATTGGCAGATGTTTGCTTGAGAAAATAACATGACAGTCTTTTTTAAAATCTTAAAATGTTAAAAAAAATATCTATTTATTTTATTTTGCATGTGTGTGTTCATGCATGTACACACACACAGCATGGACCATCTATAGCGTCAACCCTATTCTTCCACCGATTCCCAAGGATAGAACTCAGGCCATCAGGCTTGACAACGGGTACCTTCATCTGCTAGGCCATCTTCCCAATCCCAGAGATCATCTTTTCCCCCTCCATCATCAGTCTGATTTCTTATTCCCACTGCTTGGTTATCCCTACGTTCACAGCTTCAGAAATGTGCCATTTTCTCTTTTTTTCCGGGCTCAGGCTGGGCACCTTCTGAGGAGATATTCTGTGTCCTGTCAGGGGTCTAAGACACCTGGGGGCCCTTCTTAGGGAACGTGTGATTGATCTACATGAGTGGAGACTTTTCCTGCTATGGCCACACAGTGAGCAATGGGGGCATAGACCACAGCAGGTCTTCCAAGCCCCCCTTCCCCGCACATGGTTACTCTCTTCCCAAAGCATTGTTGACAGTTTCTAAGACCAGACATTGAATCATCCCCCAAATCCAAGTTCTTCTGAAGAAAATAATTTCCTTGTTCAAAAAAAAAATAAAAAAAATAAAAGCCTTCCTGCCAGGCGAACGGCACTTTCGCATTGTGCATTTGTTCTGATTTCTGCAATCCTAGACCCTTGCAGCAGAGAGAGCAAATCCTCCAGCTGTTTGATCCTCACAATCCTTCAATTATCTCTCTGCTCTCCTTCTGCTGTCACTTAGAGTAAATATGTATCTGTCCATGAAAGACAATCCAGCTTTCTTCTAATCATGTTAGGATTCTTGGCTAAATGCCTCCCGGTCTGGGCGCATCCCTCTCGTACCACACAGCCCAGTCCCCAGGCCTTAGTCCAGGTACCAACTCCACAGAATTACGACGCCAGTCAAGATCATCTTCCACTCAGGTACCCTCCACCCTTCCTAGGAAGGCACAGGCATGCACGGCATGTTGTCATCCCCACTCAAACACAGTGGCTCTGCCAAGGTGCAAAAGGACACTAAACCTTGAGTGCTAACGGTTGGCTGCTTTTTCTTCAAGTCTTATCCAACCTTCCACCTAGAGGCATCATGCCCTCAGCCCGCACTGTGGCTTTCATGGGTGAACTCTTCGCTAGGTAAGACCTTTTGATTTAAAACACTCTAGGATGCCTTTGCCTCTTTCCTTCCTGGATGGCTCTTGTGAAGCACCCTGGACTGGGGACTCAAGGGAAACACGAAGCTGTGAGCATGGTTTTATTCCTTCGTGTGTGTGTGTGTGTGTGTGTGTGTCTGTGTCTGTGTGTGTGTCTGTGTCTGTGTGTGTCTGTGTGTGTCTGCGCATGTGTATACATGTGTGTGAGCATGTTAGTGTGTACAGGGACACATGCCTGAGTGTGAGTACACATGTATGTACTCCTATGTGGAGGTCAGGGGTCAGTCTCAGGTAGCAGTCTTGACAAAGCCTAGAACTTGCCAATTACATTAGGATGGCTGACCAGCAAGCCTCATGTCTCCACCTCCCCAGCACTGGGATTGTAGACATGTACCGCCATGTCTGGCTTCATTACATTGATTCCAGGGGATCAAACCCAGGTCCTCATACCTGCAAGCTGTGCACTGTATCAGCTGAGCCATCTCCCCAGCCCACAACTTTATTTGCTAATGAAGGCAAAGGACAAGAATGCCTGGGACTTGAGTCACCGAGACAATACACCTCATTCACCTCACAGTCAGCCACAAGGGCATTGTCCTCACTTAGCCCCAGGCCTCTGTCCTTCTGGATGGCAGTAGGAGTCTAAGCTGCCAGGTGGTTGCCCATCCATGCAGCAACACCAGCTTTGTAAATAAGATCATATGGAGACGTGCTCCAACATACTGACATGTGCATGAGAGGGACAGTTTGGGGTCCAGCACCTCTTTTGTGACCTCCTGGGCTCAACCCAGCCCTCCTACCTTGGCTGCTTCTTTTTCTTCTTCTTTTTTTTTAAAAATGTGTAATCCAGGCTGGCCTTGAACGCGTGACCCTCCTGCTTCCACCTTCCTCAGCAAATTTTCCCGGCATGCGCCACCACAACCGGCTTACCTTGGCTTTTAATCTCCTTGTGGGGAAGAAACTGGTCAGAATTCCAGAATGTTCTATAAACCCTAAAAGTAGGTCAGCTTGACCTTTGTAAATGCAAACATGGATTTACTTACATGCGCGTGTGCGCATATGCACACACATGCACACATATTGTGAATTCCTAATCTGTGTTATTAAACTGAAGACAAAGAAGAAATTACATTAAAGAGAAAATCAGATTTCAAATGTCATGGTTTTCATTTCGTTGTTCTTGTTGTCTGTTTGTTATTCTCAGGGCGGGGTATCCAGACATTGCACAGTCAGGTGACTGGAGCCAGGCTGAGGTTGCCGCAAGCTGTGAGTGTGCCTGTGGAGTTCAAGATCTGCTGGGCACCCAGACTCATCTCCACAGAAACTTGGGTTGTCACCTGCACATACCCCAGGAGCACCTGGCAAGATGGAGTGGGGATCACATAGAAGACTTCCTGGAGGGAGTGTACTCCCATCTGGGAACCGAGGGGTTTTACCGGGTCACAGCAAACGGACATCAGCAGAGGCCTTTCTCGTGGGAGACCAGCAGGCAGATCTTGGAGGGTGAGGAAGGGTGTATATGGATTATCAAACAGGCTAAGGGCTTAATTAAATTTAAATTTGAAACATCACAACACTGAGTCTGAAGGCCCCTTTTCATGAAGTCCTCTCCCATATCCCTGCTGTCCTCAGTCCTGGGCAACTTCTGACCTCAGTAAAGAGCTGTCTAACCCACAGGCCTGACCCCATCCCACCCACCCAGAGTGGCCAGAGCCTGTCTCCTTTGCCGCCCTTTGCACACCAAGAGCTGGCGATTTATGATTTCTTTCAACCCCGCGCGACTCTACTCTTTCCTTCTCTAAATGTATCCTAACTGCTTCACTGCACATTTGAAAACCCTGGCGTGTTGGTGTGCCTTGTTCTGTGACCCTGTGGGCATTGAGTCTCCTCTGGAGCCCTGGGGAGGTCCCACAGTTCCCTAGCTGAGTGGACACTCTTGTTCATACTGCAGTTTCTTCTGCTGGGGAGTCTGAGGAAGCTATGGCAAGCTGGGCCAGGAATTCCCTTGGTTTTAGTGCAAAATATGGTCAGTCTACGTGGTCTAATTGTCCAGGCTAAGTGGCTGTCTCCTGGGATGACCAAACATGCTCTTTTAGCCTAGCTAACCGTACCAAGCCCCCAGGCCCCCAAGGCTCCTGTGGACGGATGGTGAAACGCCATTAGCAGAGTCACCTCCTGCCCTTTCTTCTCACCTGGGCCCTTGTCACCTGTGCCCAAACCTCTTTGTTCCCAGAGGCCCTTGCCTGTCTCTTCCAGCGCCAGCACATGATCAGAAGGGTCAAACAGCTGCCTTCTTACTGCAGCAAACTTTCAAGGTAAGGACTCTAAAGGGAATTTGAGAGTACACAGAAAAACAAAGTCACGTCATGCAGTATATGAGAAACACTTAAGTACTAATCATTTTCCAGCTCAGGCTCCTGACTCCATGGAAGGCTTTAACAAGTGACACGGCCACCAGAACTTGACCTCTTGTCATGTCTTGTCTGGTGGTGACCACCGGAACTCTTCCTCTTGTACACAGAGTGGGATGATTAGCCCCAGCCTTGCTGCCGAGAGAGAGATGAGGGACTTATTGACCACCTGGCACTCGGCCTTACACAGACATGGGATAGAGAGCAAAGGTTGCTGTTACTGTGCCAAATGCTACATGTGACTCCAGAAACTGTCACCCCAAGCCTATCAGAGGCCCGTCAACCACCCACCGTGAGTGTGATCTTTGCTGTGGCTGTCAGAAGGGATAGGCCTGGTGCTTAGCTTCCAGAAACCTTAGAGAAGGGAAGGCCTGGGGAGGTTAAAGACCAGATTTTTCATGTTAAATGAATGCTGTGTGCAAAAGAGGCAATCAATCCACGCTAAAGGAAGAGCTAGCCTGCTAACAGTGGCAACTCAGAGACCATGGAGCCGTTTCTCCAAGCAGGAAGCAACAGAAAAAATAAAGAAGTTCATGGTGGACTTGGATGCTAAAAGACCACATCCCGTCCTTGCCTCTGCCCGGGAAGATCCTGGTTGGAGCTCCTAAGAATGGTATCTGCTTCCTGGAGAATGCACACCCAGGCCACCCTCCGTGCCCCATCACTCCTTCCACAGAACTACAATTTGCCACAATTTGTGGGCAACCAGCTTTGAAATTTTAGTCAGAAGTAATCATTGAATTTGAAATTGCATAAATAAAAAAGGATCGTTAGTATAAAGTCATTAAAACCTCTACAAATAAAATGCAGAAAGGAAATATAAACTCCTCAGCCTCCATATATCCCTCATAGCCCCCCCCC
>CABHPH010150852.1:13883-40558 GCA_902168325.1 Peromyscus nudipes | reverse complement strand
GGACGCCAAGGCAGGGAACTTTTTGGCCCCGTGCAAGGATGTGGCTCCAGCAGCTTATGGTTAGAAAAATGGATTTGTATTCGCCGCAGTTCAGGGTATTTTGAAAGTGATGCGGTTCTGCATAACTTTGACCTGAATGCGATGGGAAAAGAAGACACTACAATGCAGCTATTACAGTTTTGTTTGAAGAATTCACGTATACCATAATCTGCCTTATATTGAGTAACTAAAAGAAAGCCAAAATAAATGTTACAGTCATTACAATTTCATCTTGTTTCCTGGTGATGAAATACCGGCTGGGGGAAAATGCCCAGCGTGTACACACACTCCCCTGGCTGTTTCTCTTGGATACCAGTTTCCAGAAGTTTGCTGTGTGTCTCACTACGTTAAAAGATTTTCTAAGAGGGTTTTTTTTTTTTTTTTTTGGCTGTTTTGTGTTTGTTTGTTTTGTTTTGTTTTGTTTTTTTGCTTGATAAGGCATTCTCATACTCTTGAGTTCTATCTTGCATTCTCCATTAATTAAAGTAAATTTGCAGTTGGTTCAATACATGATGGAAGTATTAAGTACGGGGGTTTTATTTAGCTTTGTTTATGAGACTGATACAGTTAGTAAGTCTCCTGTAATTTGGTCTTTGTAGTAGGCTTAGTCATACATCTTGTAATTAAAAAGTGAGGTAAAGTAACCGATAAGTGAAATTGTCCATAGATTGAAAGATTTTTCTTTGAATTTGTAAATTGTTTTATGCAAATGTTATCCCCCAAAATGTTCTATTCCCTCCCCATTTTAGGAGAAACCTGACATGTCTAGATTTCCTGTTGAAGATACTAGAAATTTCAGTATCATTGCACATGTGGATCATGGCAAAAGTACTCTAGCTGACAGGCTTCTAGAACTAACAGGTATTTTCATCTTATATCATAAGCTTGTGACTGCCTAGAGTAATTGGGAATTTAGTTTTTCAGTATTGTATCTCTAATGTTCTCTGATAATTATGTTTAATTTTTTGTTTTGTCTTTTTTTTTTTTTTTTTTTTGGTTTTTCGAGACAGGGTTTCTCTATGTAGCTTTGCGACTTTCCTGAAGCTCACTTGGTAGCCCAGGCTGGCCTCGAACTCACAGAGATCCACCTGGCTCTGCCTCCCGAGTGCTGGGATTAAAGGCGTGCGCCACCAATGCCTGGCGTTTTGTCTTGTTTTAAAGCCCGGGGAAAAAAATAAATGTGTCTTCTATTTCTAGGAACAATTGATAAGACACAGAAAAATAAGCAGGTTCTTGATAAATTACAAGTGGAACGAGAAAGAGGCATCACCGTGAAAGCACAGACAGCAACTCTGTTTTACAGTTTGGAAGGAAAGCAGTACCTGTTAAATCTCATTGACACACCGGTAAGTTTCATATCGGCTTCCCAAAGATGGCCGACCACAGTTAGTCTTGTTGACATTGCAAATGAATTTCTTTCATTTTGGGCTTGAATTTTGTACATCTACCTTTGGTGTTTGTTTTCTCATTTTTTGATATTAGTGTAACTTGTTTCACATGTTTTCATGACCCCTTCCCCATATTTTACAAGTTTTTGTCTTATCAGTAGATTAGCAATAATAATATCTGTTCCTTTAAAAATTACAGCTGATATTTAAAGGCACCACTATTTTGCTTTTCAGGGCCATGTTGATTTTAGTTATGAAGTGTCCAGGTCACTGTCGGCCTGCCAAGGTGTCTTACTGGTGGTCGATGCAAATGAGGTAAGATCTTTCATCATACATGATGTGACATGACCTGTTGGTTGTTTTGTAAAGCTCTCCATAAAAATGTGTTTTGGAAATAGAACTTTTGCATTTGAGCAACAAGTTTGTTATACTGCTTATTCTGAATCGTATACTTTAATATTGTTAAATTGAGGTGCTGACTCACCCTGTTTAATCTATTTCTTTACCATTGGTAATCTTGGTTTTGAAACCTGAAGCATAAATGGTACAGAAAAGTAGGAGGTGGTGCGATTCAGATTTCTCTCCCTATATAGAAATATGTGAAATAACTGTAAAGGCAAGTTTATTTTGGCTCACAGTTTTGAAAGTTGGAATCCATGATTCATCTGGCCTCATTACTTTGGGCTTGTAGCTGGGTGCTGGGGGGTCAATTGCTACTCACTATTTGGGAAACACAAGTGAGGAAGAGCAAAGGGCCTTAGCTTAGGGCATGATCCTGGCTCTGGCTGGGTGTCGGTGTTAATCTTTGTCCACCTTGCAGATGTGTCTTCTGGAGCCGGCACTGAAATGAATGGGCCAGACAACTGAAGCTTCTGACTAAAGTTATTCTGGAGAACTAGCTCCTTTTGTAGCAAGTTGCACGAAGAAAGGTTACAGGAAGGCAAGGAACACCTGTTCCAGAAAATAGGCCACAGAAATCAGCAAAACAGAGTCATTAAAAACACTTAACAGTGCCCCATTTCTGCTCCAACAAGAATAAACACGTCTTATGAATTGAATGCAAATGTTTAATACAGGAGGCACAAATTCGCATCCAAGAACCAAAATGCACTTGTGGTAAAGGCCCTCTGCCTATTTCCTGCAGCCACCCACGGTTCCGCAAGGCATTGTTCACCATGTGTCATTTTGGCCGTGTTCCAGATGGCATATTGTATCATTTTATTAGCATCATCTAAAAATCTCACTTGGATGATGATATAGGGAATGGTATGGAATTACTAATTTTGTGGTACATTTAGTGTCAAAGCAGTCATCTCGGTCTCTCTTGTCTTGCTTCCAGGGTATTCAAGCTCAGACGGTAGCAAATTTCTTTCTTGCCTTTGAAGCACAGTTGACAGTAATTCCAGTTATAAACAAGGTAATTAAAGTGAGACACCAATGCCATTAATTATTTTACCTTCTAAATATATCTAGTGTTTAATTGTAAAGTATGCTTTTTTTCTCATAATATGAGATGTAGCATGAATCTTAAAGAGTCTTTATTAATAAAACAAACCCAGAGCCAAGTATTGGGGTGAACATTGGAAGATCAGAGAGACAGAACAAGCCACAGCTAACCTCACCTGGCCAACTTCTCAGCTGATCTTGTTTCCTCAGACTGGAAGCCTCTGTGTCCTCATATCCGAATGGCTCTCAGCTGAACTGCTGCTCAAAACCTAAAAGCTTAACCAGCCAAATGCTTCTAGTTCCTGATCTTCACGCCTTATATACCTTTCTGATTTCTGCCTCACTCCCTGGGATTAAAGGCTCACTTTCTGGGATTAAAGGCATGTGTCACCATGCCTGGCTGTTTCCAGTGTGGCCATGAACTCATAGAGATCCAGAGGGATTTCTGCCTCTGGAATGCTAGAATTAAAGGTGTGAGTGCCACCATTTTCTAGCCTTTGTATCTAGTGGCTGTTCTGTCTCTGACCCCAGATAAGTTTGTTAGGGTGCACAATATTTTGGGGAACACAATACTACCACAATGAGAGATCTGTAGTTACTATTCATTTAGATTGTCAGTGGGATTTACCTCTGAATTTCTTGTGATAGAATTGCAGGTCAAATATTCCTTTCAGAGAGTTGAAAAGGTTTGTCTGAATTGCATGTGCTGAGAAAAGGCTGTGTCTGTAAGAAAAAGGTGCAAGGCAGATAAAGTAAACCTGCCAGCCCCACTGCCGTGGAGAGGGGCTTAGAGCTAAGAATCAGTGCAGTCCATGAAACAGCTCAATGCTAACTTCATCTGTATAAATATATCCAATACTGTAGAGTTAAGAATCCTAATTGAAAAATTCAGACTGCAGTAAGCTACATTTCTTGATATTGGTGCTAAATGTAAAATGAGCCTGCCCATAGGTAAAACAGCTTGAATCTGACTTGAATCTGACTTCACTTTAAAAATCTGTTCTCGTGGTGTTAATTGATATACTTTGCCCTGCTTACTTTTTTTATTTATTTGTTGCTTGAATTTTCTTTTCAGTAGTTATGCTTGTTAAAATCACATTGGTAATACATAGTTTATTTTAAATATTCTTTTGAAAAGTCATGGAGAGGTCAGTTAGGTTAACTCACAGAAGGTTTTATTGCTCTCCAAATATTATTTCTATGGACTAATTTTATTTTTACTGCGCTCACTCAGTAATTTTGTTTACAGATAGATCTGAAGAATGCTGATCCTGAAAGGGTTGAAAAACAGATTGAAAAAGTGTTTGATATCCCTAGTGAAGAATGTATTAAGGTAAAGTGTTTGATATCCCTAGTGATGAATGTATTAAGGTAAATGCTTTTTTTAAAAGATGATTGTCTTAAGTAATTCTGTTGCTGTGATGAAACACCATGACCAAAATAACTTGGGGAGGAAAGGGCTTATTTGGCTTACCCTTCCACATTGTAGGCCACCATTGAAGGAAGTCAGGCAGAAACCTGCAGGCAGGAGCTGGTGCAGAGGCCATGGAGGGGTGCTGCTCACTGGCTTCCTCCCTGTGGGTCACTCAGTCTGCTTTCTTACAGAACTCAGGACCACCAGTCCAGGGTTGGCACCACCCACAATGAACTGGGCTCTCCCACATCAATCACTAATTAAGAAAATAACCTAAGGTTTGCCTACAGCCTGATCTTATAAAGACATTTTCTCAGTTCATAGAACTAGCCAGTACAACTGTTGATTGTTTTTAGGAAAATCTCAGGTGATTGACCTAACTGAAATTTATTGGTGTTTGATTACCTTTCACTCATCACTTTTTTTTTATATAGTTTTAGAGTGTTCTTTTATTATTATTTCATTAGATTCAGGTGAGAAAACTCCTTTTATATTGTGAGAATATATAGATTGTTCCTGTGTTACTTTTAAATGAACTAAGGCTTAAAGATTTTATCACTCTAATATTGTTCAGCTTTCTACAGCCCCATGTTGGAAGTTGGAACACTAAAATGTTTTTGGGTTTTGTTTTTTTTAACTCTTGCTCTTTGGTCTTTGGTGTTTTGGGGGCCCACCACTCAATATTCATGGAGACTTAGTTCTTTTTTATGACTGTCTGGCCTTAGCTTGCCTTGTTTCTTGCCAGCTTTTCTTAGCTTTAAATGATCCCATCTACCTTTTATGTCTGAGCTTTTTCCTTTTCTTACTTCTGTGTATCTTACTTTCACTCTTACTCTGTGGCTGGCTGTCTGGGTGGCCCCAAGTGTCCTCTTCTTCTTTTCTTGCTCCTTTTCCAGCCAGATTTCTTCTCCTATTTATTCTCTCTGCCTGCCAGCCCCGCCTATCCTTTCTCCTGCCTCGCTATTGGCTGTTCAGTTCTTTATTAGACCATCAGGTGTTTTACACAGGCACAGTAACACAGCTTCACAGAGTTAAACAAATGCAACAAAAAAGAATACAACACATCTTTGCATCATTAATGTTCTATAGCATAAACAAATGTAACACATCTTAAAATAATATTCTACAACACTCTCCTAAGATCACAGATTTAGTTAGCCTGTATGTCTGGACTAATGTTTTGAAACAAAAACAAAGTCTTTTGAAACTCAATGTAGCATAAATCCTCTTTTTGGGGGGAAGGAGGGATCCATTTACTTAATTTCAATTATGTGTACATGTGTGTGCCAGCACAAGACTGCACCATGTGGTACAGATGCCCAAGGAAGCCAGCAGTGGGAGTTGGATCCTCTGTAACTGGAGTTACAGGATGTGTGAGCCCCCTAATGTGGGTGCTATAAAGGAAACCTGGTGTACTCTATGAGGCAGCAAGTATTCTCAACATCTGAGCCATCTCTCCTGCCCTAAGCATTACTTCTTACAAGTTATTTTGTCTGTGTGGTAATTTTGATTTTGAAAAGCAGGTATTTTGGGACTTGATAGATATTGGTTAAAGTGATGCATTTCATTAAAAGGCATCATTTTTACTCATCAAAATTTTTGTTTTCTCATTCCATTGCTTTGTGAACACACTAAGAATGTTCTTATACTTTAATCCTGAAACATAGGGTCACTAACACTGAATAATGAGAGGAAATCCTTATCCTTCCCCTTGTTCTGGGTTCAAACAAATGAGGGAGAGAATTCTTCCTCCGGATCAAGTGATGAGGCCCCAGGCAGGACGGTTGCAGCCTTCAGTCTCAGTGCTCTTCTTTCTCTGTGGTTTCAGATTTCTGCGAAACTCGGGACGAACGTTGAAAGTGTTCTTCAGGCAGTCATTGAAAGAATACCTCCGTAAGTGGTTTGTTGTTAGACTCTTCACTCAGGTTTAAGAGTTTAGAATTTAATAACTTGTAGACCTTATTAATAGTAATTTAATAGTTTAGATTAATAGGCCATCAACTTGATCTGTCATTTTAAACTAATGAATATGGCAAGTGATCTTGCAGTACAGTGGAATACATTTTTGCTTTTAGTAATGTAACAAAGGCAATTTCAATATAGTAAAACAGAAAATAAAGCAAGGATAATGGCAATCTCTCTGATAATGTAATATAGGGACTTAAGTACGTTGGCAATTGGTCTTTGCTATATAATGAGCATACAGCTGTAATATTTTCAAATACATGTTTTTGAATATATCTCAAAAATTATATATTATTTTGAAATAATGACTCCAAAATTTAAAATTGATGGTTGAATTAAATCAAGCACATTTTTTAGAAAGGCCCTTTTGCTTTGGCCTTTGAGTAATTATCTTTTGCAAAATTAAAATAAATTAGCATATTTCCTAAGTTGAAAATAGGCATTTTCTTTTCTTTCTTTTTTTTCTTATTCTGACATTTTCTTATATATACTTAATTTTATCTTTTATAATAGTCCAAAAGTACATCGTGAAAACCCACTGAAAGCATTGGTATTTGATTCCACCTTTGACCAGTATAGAGGTGTGGTAGCCAACATAGCACTGTTTGATGGAGTGGTTGCCAAAGGAGATAAAATTGTATCCGCACACACTAAGAAGACATATGAAGTTAATGAAGTAGGCATTTTGAATCCTAATGAGCAGCCAACTCATAAATTGTAAGTAATCTGTTTTACGTTTATGGATGTGTTTCTCCCAATGTGCTCAGAATGTTCATAATGTAGAATTAAAACAGATGATATATATAGTGCAACTGTACATCCAGACACTTGGTCTTGAAAAACCAAAAAAAAAAAAAAATCTCATGTGTATGTAGTAGGCAGTTTTATGGGTATGAAAATTATTTGGTTTTATTAATTAGTAGAAAAAACTTAGTGATCTAGTGTAATCCTATGTTGGTTCTAGTATAATCAAATGTTAATGCATTTGATGGAACAATTGAATATTAGGGCACCTCAACTCACTTGATAGATTTATTTTTCATTTTGCATTTAATCTCATCACAACCAAACTTTGCAATATAAGGTGCTACAGAAACTGACCACTCCCTTGATCACTGTGGAATTCAGGATTAAACCTAGATTAATTAAAATTTATAGAGGAGTGGGATTAAGAAATTAGCATGCGCTAGAAAATCAAATCTGAGTTAGCTGTGAAATGGCTGCTGAATGACTTCTCTGATAACAGGAAGACATGACATCAGGCACATAATTTTGCTTTTCCTGTTGTCTCTGAAGGTTAGTGTCACATATTTGAGTCCGTGGATCATACTCCAGAGATTCATGTTGTATCTAAAAAGCCTCATGTGAATCATGACACATTTCAAATCAGTCCATTTTAGTTTTAGTGCAGTGTTTTTGAAGTAAGTTCATGTATTGTAATATATGTATTGTAGTATTTGTATATATGTAATATATGCATTGAACATTATAGCCTCTTCGTTGGAGGCTCCTCTGCTGCATGTAAATGAGTTTGCTACTATATATTTTTTTTTAACCTAAAACTGAATTCTTGGAGTCTCCTCTTTTCATGTGGAAAGTCAGATATGTAATAGACTGTTAAATGTTTACTTTTTTCTGTTTGGTTAAAATTTATCTTTTTTCCCCTTGTTAATGAACCTTTATAAAATAATAATAGACATGATAGTCTCCTGAAGTATTTTTAAAATAGATGTTAGAAGCTGGTGTTTAATTTGTGGAAGGTGGGCAGAATCACAAAGACAGGTTTAGTCATGTGTAGAGATTTAGGACAATGGTTAAGACACAGTGTTGTTTTCCTGATGAGCTTCAGAGGTTGAAAATCAGTGTGTGGCACTTACTTGATTGGAAGGTATGTGACAGATTCCTAGGAAGACAGAACTGTGAGTATGCACTTACAACAGAAAAGCAGTAAATATTTGCATATGCTAATTTTATTTAGATATGCAGGACAGGTGGGCTTTCTGATTGCTGGGATGAAAGATGTCACTGAAGCACAAATAGGAGATACATTATATTTACATAAACATCCAGTGGAGCCCTTGCCTGGGTTTAAATCAGCGAAACCAATGGTATTTGCAGGTGAGGAGCTCACAAATTCAACACCAAAGGGCCAAAATATTTTTTGATTAAAAGTCTGTTTCTGTGGTGAAAGAAAATGTACTAGAAGATAATACACATTCTTATAGATCTGTTGGTGATGTATATATATGATGACATTTCATTTGCCTGTGTATATGTATGTGGTACTTCTGTGTATAAATTTGCAGCTTCATTTACATTGTGACGTTTTATATGAGAGGTCATTTTGAATTTCTTAAGAAATAAGTGAGTATGTAAGAGATCTTAGTAACATGAATTTTCTTCTTTATTCTCTGAGAAGTTAGTGGATTATATTTTAATTTTTTTTCTAATTAGGATGTTTAATTACAATTCTCAGTAGAATTAATCCCTCTTCTTAGTCCAGTTCTCTTTAGTTAGACTGTTCTCCTGTGGATGCAGTAGACAGCAGTGTAGCCTCTAGTATGTGTAATATCAGAACAGGAATTACTGTGAGTGTTGCAGACGTTTAGATAATGAAGACCTAATTGAGGGTCATGTGGTTATTCTCACCTTGGTCTCTACTCATAGTCCTCTTTCATCAGAGATTGCCAAGTTTATTACTGCTGTGTTAGGCTGTCAGTCATTTGGATTTCAGAAGATTTGTAAAGTGTAGCATAAGCAGGAAATGAAGAGAATCTGAGGAATCAGTAGTAGCTCCCATAGTTTAAGCAGTAAGTTTCTAAAAGCCAAGTTATATTTAGTTTTAGTAACCGGTCTAGAAATGAAGCCCAGTGTCGTCTTCATTTCTGGGACCATTTCCCACCTACTAATATTTTTCTTCACAGTAGTGGACCATCTTGTGCTTTGGTTTTTTAAATAAACATAATTTGCCTAATTGTGAGGAGATTTAATTCCCTTGGTTGTTTACATATTTTCTTCTTTTTGTATTTCTCCAAAAGTTTTTGTATTTCTCCAAAAGCATCAAACTACTGTTTGGAGTGTCAACATAATTGTATATTCATTAAAGCTAATGGTTTCCAAGATACCTTGCAACCACTTTTGTAGCATGAGTCTTAAAGAGTCTTATTAATAAAATCAAACCCGGAGCCAGGTATTGGGGTGAACACTGGAAGGTCAGAGAGACAGAATAAGCCACAGCTATCTCACCTCGCTGAATCCTCAGCTGGTCTTGTTTCCTCAGACTGGATGCCCCGAGCCCTCATCCAGAATGGGTCTCAGCTGAACTGCTGCTAGAAGCCTGAAAGCTTAACCAGGCCAAATGTTTCTCCAGGCCAAATGCTTCTCCAGGCCAAAGGCCTCTCCAGGGCAAATGCCTCTAGTTTCTGGTCCTCACGCCTTATATACCTTTCTGCTTTCTACCACCACTCCCTGGGATTAAAGGCATGCTTTCTGGGATTAAAGGCGTGGGTCACCATGCTTGGGTGTATCCTTGAACACATGAATTTCTGCCTCTGGAATGCTAGGATTTAAGGCGTATGCTACCACTGCCTAACCTCTATGTTTAATATTGTGGCTGTTCTGTCTCTGACCCCAGATAAGTTTATTAAGGTACACAATATTTTGGAACACAATACCACCACACACTTTAATAAAGAAAAGTAATGTAAATGCCAATTGGTTAATTTTGTTTTTTGACAGGACTTCATATTATGTTTGTGTCCCCAGGAATGTACCCTATAGACCAATCTGAATATAATAACCTGAGGAGTGCTATAGAAAAACTGACCTTAAATGACTCCAGTGTGACAGTGCATCGAGACAGTAGTCTGGCCCTGGGTGCTGGCTGGAGGTAAGGTAGAGTCACATCCTAGGGTCACATTTTTGTAGGAAAATCAGTTCTAATTGGATTCGTTGCTCATGAATGTTCCTGAAGATCAGTTTAATTTTTTTACATTCTTTGTGTGTATGTGTGCACATGTATATGCAGTGTGCATGCCCAGATGATGTTCATGCTCATGGATCCAAGATCAACTTCAGGCTCCTTTATTTTTTGAGACAGTGTCTCTCACTGACCCTGGAGGTCACCCTGGCACTTTGCTGTCTCCTCCCAGCACTGGGGTCACAGGTGCATTCTGCTGCTTGTGCCTTTCTCATGTGCATGTTGGGGCTACAAAGTTGGGTCCTTATGTTTGCACAGTGAGTCAGTACCCAGCCAGCCATCTTCCCAAGCCCTAAAGATCAGTTTAGATGAGGAAAATAACTAAACTCTTAATGTCTGCTTATTTCTCAAGTGGGTTCATGTTTTCTGGATAATTTCCATAGTAATTTAAAATAGTAGATGATCTGGGTCTTATTTTATAAAATTATACAAGAGATGCAAATTTCTGGAATGAGTCTTGATTTGTACCCTTCTTTACAAGGTAGCAATGTGTTCAACAACAGAAAACAGCCCAGTGGAAATGGACAATTGGAGGGTTTTGGGTGTTTTTTCCTCCCTTTTCTCCAGGTTGGGATTTCTTGGAATTTTGCACATGGAAGTTTTCAACCAGAGACTAGAGCAAGAATATAATGCTTCTGTTATTTTGACAACCCCTACTGTTCCCTACAAAGCTGTTCTTTCATCTGCAAAATTGATAAAGGTATCATAATATTTACTTCTATTTTGTATCCACCTGAAAGGGAAAATTTAATAAAGAAGTGCACGTGTATATACTAAATACAAGAGAAAAGTTTTAGTTTAGTTTATAAAAAGATAATTTAGTTTTAGTTTAGTTATAAAAAGATAATTTTGGTTATAAATAATTGATGTTATAAAATTGTAAACCTTCATTCTTGTGGGAAATTTTGAAATTAGTGCTAGAAGCAGTACTGGATTCCATTTAAGTGGCAATTCCTTCATTTAAACTACTGCTGCCTTTAGCACAGATAAACCAATTTTTTACACTAATTATAATACCCTAAACAGTCAAGTTAGAATGTAGCATTTGTTATACTTTTTCTAGATAGTTCATATAATGTGCTATGTGAATTTTAATAACCAAAATATATTAATATACTTAGTATTAACATTCCTATCAATGTGAAAAGGTAGTAATTGGAAGATTTTTTTGTTGTATTATGTAATAATCTAACCTTTAGTGTGTTGTTATTGTTGCTGCTGCTGCTTTGTTAATTGTAGTAAGTTCAATAACTATATTCTAAAATATACTGTATGATAAAAGCAAACCTTTAAGAAATATAATTGTATTAGTGTTTGTTTTTAAATACCATTCCCTTTTCTCATTTTTAGGAATATAAAGAAAAAGAAATCACAATCATCAACCCTGCACAATTCCCTGATAAGTCAAAAGTAACAGAATATTTGGAACCAGTTGTTTTGGGCACTGTTGTCACACCAACTGAATACACTGGGAAAGTAATGGCGCTTTGCCAGGTAGAAACACAAAGCAGGTTCCAGTCCTCCGGAGCAGTGCTTACCTAAGTTTGTATTTTACAGGATTCCTTCTGCTGTGAAATTGGCTTCAATAAAATTAAATAAGTATTTCTTGTTTCACGGCCCTACATCCAGATGCAGTATTGATACACTATCTGGATTTTACATACTCCGAATATGGTAGTCAAAGGAATAAAAATAAAAGCTACATACTTATCCCAAAGGGACTCCAGTATGATTTCGTCTCTTTGTGTACTTGAAAGTGAATATAGGATGATTTTGAAGATAAAACTGCTATGACAGAGATTAAAAACTTTGGATTAAAAGTAATACTGTTCCTGTATTAAAACTCTTGCTTGTAAATTTTTGGTAGACCATTAAATAATGCTCCTTCATTCTGCTTACTTTCGTTTATAGAAATTTTAATTTGGAAATTCAAACTTTCCTATTCGCATCAGTATTTATGTGAATTATCATTGAACTCTTTTTCTTTAGGCACGAAGAGCAATTCAGAAAAATATGATTTTTATTGATGAAAATAGAGTTATGCTTAAATATCTCTTCCCTTTGAATGAAATTGTGGTAGATTTCTATGACTCTTTGAAGTCTCTATCTTCTGGATATGCAAGGTGAGAAAATAATAATCACAAATGTCTCAGTTAAGCTTTTAAAAATGCTGAGAGTAAGAATTTACTCTTCTATCCTTAGTAATTTCTACTCTCTTGAAGACAGTTGAGTATCATATATGGTTAGGTAGCTTGGGATATTATAGATATTATAGAGTATGTGACATTTACTTATAGGAGGAAAAAATTCTTTTTGATTTGTCAAACTTAATCCAAAAAAGTAAACAACCTCTTACGATTTTTATATCCCTTGTGTCTTAAGAGTTGGACATAATTTCAAAAACATCTGTGATGGAGTAATACTTAAAATATATGTGTATGTTATTCGGTCCCTGGAGCATCTACTTATATTTGAAAACTGGATGTAACTTGTTGCTAGAGTTTTCCTGCCTGTCCCACGGTCAGGACAAATCTCTCTCACCTGCCAGTCCCACAGCCGCTCAGACCCAACCAAGTAAACACAGAGACTTATATTGCTTTCAAACTGTATGGCCGTGGCAGGCTTCTTGCTTATATCTTAAATTAATCCATTTCTATAATTCTGTTCCTTGCCACATGGCTCGTGGCTTACCGGCATCTTTACAGGCTGCTTGTCCTGGCGGTGGCTGGCAGCGTCTGGCAGCCTCTCCTTCCACCTTCCTGCTCTTTTTATTCTCTGTTAGTCCCGCCTATACTTCCTGCCTAGCCACTGGCCAATCAGTGTTTTATTAGCAACACATTTGCCATACAGATCATCCCACAGCAGTAACTATTATGAAAATTGCTAAATATGCACTGCATTTACCAAAGCTGTAGTCAAGAACTAAGTCTTCCCAGGACTGTTGTCCATCTAATAAAAATCTGTGTATTTTAAGTTAGTACTTGAAACCCAGCCAAATAAAAGTACAAGAGTTGAGTGTTAAATGAGCAAGAAACTGTCTAGATTGCCTTCTGGCAGTCTGTTTAGTTGCAGTGGCTTTATGACTTCAACGTTTTGACTAGCCCTGTTAGCTTGGACCATATTGATGAAAGTAGTGGCTAGCATGAGCACATGTTTTTGATTACCTAAGCTTTGTTGTAACTACTTGGTATGTGTTAGGTCCATGTACACTATTACATGTATTAGCTCCTTTAGGCGTGACAAAAACTTTGAATGGTCAAACTGCATATCTGTGTAGGAAATCCAAGTGTCCTTTCTTAATGGCAGTTCATTAGTACATTATCTAAACATGTTTGTTTGATTTTTGTTTCTCTTTGTTTCTGTTACCAATGTTACCATTGGTAATAGAAAACTAATAATGACCCATTGAAGTAGTGTTAGCCAAAGTCCACCAGTTGTTGGCAATTAGAAAGGAGCTAACATTTGTTTTCAGTGGTCGATTTTCCTGGTTTACCCTAACCAGTTCCTTTTCCTTCTCTCTAGGGATTTATAGTTCCTGTACTTAGGGCCCTCAGTTCATAAATAAAGGTTGATACATTTGGTTCTTTACTATGGACATAGACATCCATTAAATGAAACTTTATGTGTGGTAATAATTTAATCAGGTTTTCTTCAGGTGAGGGCAGGTAATGAACGTTGTAGGAAAAAGGAATTTATTGAGTGTAATCTGATAGTATCATGTTTATTGTTGTTCTTTCTTTCCTTGTTAGTTTTGATTATGAAGATGCAGGTTACCAGGCTGCAGATCTTATAAAAATGGATATTCTACTGAATGGAAATATCGTGGAAGAGCTGGTAACTGTGGTACATAGGTAAGTAGACTAGAAAAAGATCACTGACTGTGAACATGATCACTTTTGAGTGTTTTTCTGTAATTGATGGTTCTTCGTTCTTATTGGAGCAGATACATTTTGTAAAACTTTGGAAGATAATTAAAATAGATTTTAGTCTACTAATTTTTCCTTCTATTTTTACATTGTTCTTTCCCTATTAATAAATGTAGAATATAGAATTATCAGAGCCAAAGGAAATAATTTTTCCCTTACTGTGTTAATGTACAAGAAAATGTTTTTTAACTTTATAATGATGGTTTTAGGATTGAGAACAAAAAGATTTTCATATTTCTAAAATTCATTCATGATAATGAAATGAACTATACATGTTCACAAAGTGGCAGACTGTTAGAAATTATTCCATATCAATGCAATTTATTTATATTTTTTAATCAATGCAATTATAAGTCACAATATAGATTAATACCCAGTTATAAAAAAATGCCTGATAAGTAGAAAGTGTTGAGTTCTATTTGAATCTCTTAAAACTTACTTTACTTTTATTACTGTTAATTACTGCACATGGACTATAAAGATTTAAATATTTATATTTAGGATAGCTATATTTTTTCTGTCTTCAGAGAGAAAGCATACACTGTTGGCAAAACCATATGTGAACGTCTAAAGGATTCTCTGCCCAGACAGCTATTTGAGATAGCAATCCAAGCTGCTGTTGGAAGCAAAGTAATTGCAAGAGAAACGTGAGTTGAGGTTCATTTTTGTCCAAGGCTGGCTTTAGAAACAATATACGCAGAAAACAAGACAAAAGTTTTAATCTTGGTCTACATTTAGTCTCATACAGCATGAGATGATAGAGTGCTCTGACTCTTCCACGGACGTCCGATTACTTTGCATTACTTACATTGAGTGATGCTACTTAAAATTGATATAATTTATGAAGATTTCAAGAATTTCTGCATATTTCCATTGAATTCCTGGGTTAAGAGATTTCTGTACGGTTTCATTCAGTGGTTTATAATTTGCTCAGGTAGATTATAAGTGACAGGAACAGAATCTAAGGTAATGGTAAAATAATTTCTCTGAAGAACTAATTCAGGAAAGATTATAAATAACATGTGGGGTTTTGTTTTCTAGATCAGGTCCCTCATTAGTTTATAGTAGATGTGGAAAAGAGGTCACTTTCTGTAGGAAGCTAGCTTTGTGGATGAAGTCAGACTCCTGTAGTAGTGAGTGTAGTCTCTGGCAACACTTCCCCTTGCCCAGCCTTTAGGGATCTTAAGACCCTGGAAGTTAAAAGTACCTCTTCAGTTATGACAAATTGGGAATTGCTGTTTAATTCTAGCTTAACCTAAACCTAATGCATCAGTCCTGGTGAAATACAATCACCATTTTGATATAGATTATATAAAATGTATGCCCATTAGGAGAATAATTTCATTTTGAACATTATTTTGTTTCAGTTATTCAGTATCCAAGAAAATGCAGAAATTAGGCAGAGTTCTAGGGACCATCCTAGAAAAATAAAGCAGTTACCACATGGTCATTTTCACATAAATTGAATTGAAAATACATTAAGAAAAAGAGATACTTTTCAAAATTAGTGTTGATCTGAAAGTGTCATAATAATACAGTTGTATAATTGATGGTTGGATATATTAATACTTTGTCTTGAATAGTTATATAAAACCTACATTTATCAATAAAACCTTTACTAGTCATTATTCATTTGTGGTCAAGTCAGCAATGTGATGATTTCATTTTTTAAAAGATGCTATTCAAAGTATTTCTAGACTGAGCTGGGAATAATGTAATTCTTTTATTAAGGCCACAAATGCTCATAATTCTCTCATGCAGACCACAAACCTGGATAGTTTTTTACCAAAGTATATGGTGACATTAAAATGAACTTTTTGAATCTTAAAATTAGTACATGAAAATAAATATAAGAACATTTGAACTAATTAGTTACATAAAGCAATTTTGTCTAAAGAACACTCATTATTTTATTAAAAGAATTGTGTATAGAAATCAAATACTTTTGAACTGTGTAATAAATTTTCAACCTAAACAAAATTTCTTCTTTTACAGTGTGAAAGCCTATAGAAAAAATGTTTTGGCAAAATGTGTATGTATCTAGCTGTTCTTTTCTACCTTATTATAGTTAATGAGTTTAAAATCAATGGGGTTATAAATTTGTTTTTTCATTTTTATGTATCATGTATTTCATTTCCAAGTTTCATTTTAAATGGGTAAATTTCTGCTTAACCATATTAGCATCATTTTAATTACATATGCAATACCACATAAAAGAGAATTTTATGTTACTACCATAAGTTTATATATAATGAAAGATTTATAGTTACTCTTTCTTACTGTTGGAAGAGTAGGAATTGAAATATACCTTGCTACACTGATTTTTGAATTGCCTTTTTTAAAAGTAAAAATCTGTTACTGTGAAAACAAAATCCTTTTTATAAGTGCCTGGTGAAGTTTCTGATACAGGTCTACCTCTGAGAGTCTCTGTATTAGACTGTAGCCATGTAATATGCTTATATTAAATAAAATAGATTTTTGAGGAGGGGTCAAATGAGGTCACAATGGTATGATTATGGTTCTGGTATTCCTTGTTGTAATTACATAATCATTTCCTTTGAACCAATTTGGATTTCTTATTTTTCAGTATGGTGGTGATATCACCCGAAAAATGAAACTTTTGAAGAGGCAGACAGAAGGGAAAAAGAAGCTGAGGAAGATTGGCAACATTGAAATTCCCAAAGATGCTTTTATAAAAGTTCTGAAAACCCAGCCTAATAAATGATTCATGGACAGCAGGGCTGTTTATCTTTTTCTTCCAATTTATATTGACAACAGAATGAAAACTGAAATGCATATTACTTTTAGGGTCTTCAACTCTGACCTACTGGTAGAAAAGAGGTAGACTGTAGTCCGTTGCCTAGTCTCTTTTATGTTCCACTACTCATTAGTAATCTTGACAGAATTCTTGGACCTATCTTTAATATAAAATTGAGATTATGTTACCACTACCTCCAGAGGTAGCTGTGAAATTAAAAGAGGTTAATATATTTTACATAATCAAGAGGGCATGTTAATACATTTAATCACAGTGAATTTAAACCTTTTTTCTGCTTTTTTTTTTTTTTAAGTTTTTAGTGTTTTGAGACAGGATTTTGCCATATAGCCCTGGATAGCCCAAGATACATTATATAGGCCAGATTGACCTCAAAATTGTGGCAGTCCTCCAGCCTTAGCCTTCCCATTGTTGGGATGACAGGCGTGGGCGGGCTACTTTGTCCAGTTTATGCATCGTTTTTCTTAGATACTAAAAGGATCTCGAATCCCATCTAGTTCAGTTAAAAGCTTTCCAAAATCACCTTGTATCACAATTTTTAACTCAAACACTATCTGATATAAATGAAAATCAGTTATTAAGAAATAAAGAACATGTTACCAGACATTTGTTCTAGCTTTTCGTGCTTATATATTTAATCAAGCATTTCTGAAACTCAGTGGTTTATGTTCTACATCTAAGTTAAGCTTAGGGTGGCCGTGTCTTCTTTCTGACCTTCAGAATATATTCATGCAGAACAACAGACATTTGGTATTAGCACCAGCTGCTAATAAATTAGTAACTATTACTTAAATGTTAGCTCTAAAATGATACAGCTAGTAAATTGTAGAATATTTTAAGGTGTCTTACTTTGGTTTATGTTGCATTTATTTAACTCTGAACATGTGTTACTGTACCTGTGTAAAGTATCTGATGGTCTAATAAAGAACCGGCCAATAGCAAGGCAGGAGAAAGGATAGGCAGGGCTGGCAGACAGAGTATAAATAGAAGGAGAAATCTGGGAAGAGGAATCTAAGATGGAGAAGGAGCTAGAGTAGAGGACGACTCAAGGGGCCAGCCACCCAGCTACACAGCAAGCCATGGAGTAAGAGTAAGATTTACAGAAGTAAGAGAAAGAAAAGCCCAGAGGCAAAGGACAGATGGGTTAAATTAAGAAAAGCTGGCTAGAAACTAAGCCAAGCTAAGGCTGGGCATTTATAAGTAATAATAAGCCTCCTTGTGTGATTTATTTGGGAACAACATAAATATATTACTGCAAGAAAGAGTCTTCATGTTGGGTTTTATTTTCTGCCTTCTGTCTTGAGCATGACACATGTCTTGTAGTAAAAAAGTTATGAATCTTAGCATTTTGATAGAATTTGAAGGCGTGGACTTAGTAGCTAGGTAGTCTTACCTTACCTTACTATATAATCTCATACATTCCCCAGCTCGATTTGGTAGGTATAAAATACCAAATTCCCACAATAGTAAAAACTGGCGATACATTTGAAATTAAGACAATACAGTTGTTTAAAAAAAAAAAAAAAAGTTCTGTTCCTACATTGTTGCTAAAGGACAGTGTAGCTAGAGTTTTCCTGCCTGGCCCACAGGACAAATCTCTCACCTGCCAGTCCCACAGCCGCTCAGACCCAACCAAGTAAACACAGAGACTTATATTGCTTACAAACTCTATGGCTGTGGCAGGCTTCTTGCTAACTGTTCTTATAGCTTAAATTAATCAATTTCTATAAATCTATACCATGCCATGTGGCTCGTGTTTTACCGGCATCTTCACATGCTGCTTGTCATGGTGGGGGCTGGCAGTGTCTCTCTCTGACTCAGCCTTCCACTTCCCAGAATTCTCTTCTCTGCTTGTCCCGCCCATCCTTCCTGCCTGGCTATTGGCCAATCAGTGTTTTATTGACTAATCAATCAGATCAACATATTTGTCATACAGAACATCCCACAGCAGGACAGTCAAAAGTTGAAGAATGTATCTTAATTTACAATACCTGCAGTGTAACACCTGAGGATTTTTTGGACTGTTTATTCCCCTTTAACCTATAACTCTTTAGAAGTTAGCCTTACTTGTAATATGTAGAAAATGTTTTCTAGACTCTTTTTTAGCTAAATATGCTTAACTCCTCTCCCATGGCCATTTCCCAGTGTTAAACTGAGTTAAATAGTCCCCTGGGTTCTAATACCACATAAATGTGTACAGTTGTCTGACTAAAAATTGTCAAATTAAGTTTGGCATGGGTTGGCCACTGTGCTGAGTTATAGAATATAACTTTAACAGTAGGGGGTGAGATGTTGCCATTTAAATCCCTAGGTGACAGATGGAATTCAAGTAATGATTTCTTGCTCCTAAGATGTTTTGCTTTGTATGAAATGTTAGTAGGCTTCTAAGCTCTTCAATAGTACCCTACGTTGAGTTCGGAAGCTACAGTGGCTGGAGAAGTGCTGAGGAGCTTGAGGACCTGGCTGTACTAGACAACATCAGAGCTAGAATGAAAAATATTCCTTTTAGGTCTTTGGAGCATGGAAGTACCAAATGATAATCAAACAGGCCATTAACATTTCACTATGATGCTGTGCAGCCAGGGGTAGTAGGGAAGTATTAAGCAAACATGTTATTGCCAAACTCATTAGTACAGGATGCTACTGATTGACTGGTTAATTAAAATGCTAAGGACATAGGGATCCCCTCTGAGCATATTATGTTTCTACCTGGTATTTTGTTCAGGCAGTGAGAAGGTAACAGTGCACTGTGACTAAGATGTGTATTATGGAAGGACCGAGACAGGAGGGTGATACAGAGAGGAAGAACACTACTAAGGCTAACTGGGTGGAGCTCCTGTCAGAATGTATGATGCTACCAGTTTTAATGAAAGCAAGGAGGCAGAACAGCCTAAGGGATTCAGAATTCAGCTTAATTTTAGTGTAATTCATAATATTTATATGTTGTGCTTTTCAGAAAGCTATTTAAAACATGTATTTGAAGGTCAGAAGACAGATCATAATGCTATGAATCTGAAGAGGTTCCAGAATATGTAAGTGCTCTGGGCTCATGTGAAACCCCTTTGTACAGGGCTGCACGCAATTTGTGTTACACCTTTATATTCCCATGGTATCTTCCAAATATATATTTTTCTTTAAATATATATACTTTCTTTTTTTTTAGAGTTAAGGTTATTATAACCAAGTATTTTATTAGCAGAGCTGCAGAAGGAAATCAGTTTGGCTAAAAGTGGAAGTAATTTGATAGTTTGGTATTTTATACCTTTTTAAAAATTTTATAATTAATTTTTACATATCAATCATGGATTCCCCTGTCCTCCCTCCTCCCGCCCCTCCCCCCTGCGCTCCCCCAACCCACCCCCCCATTCCCACCTCCTCCAGGGCAAGGACTCCCCCTAGGGATTCAGCTCAGCCTGACAGATTCAGTGGAGGCAGGTCCAGTCCCCTCCTCCCTTCACCTAGGCTGAGCAAAGTGTCCCAGCATAGGCCCCAGGCTCCAAAAAGCCAGCTCATGCACCAAGGACAGGTCCCGGTCCCACTGCCTGAGGGCCTCCCAAACAGTTCAAGCTAATCAACTGTCTCACTTATCCAGAGGGCCTGATCCAGTTCCATGGGGGCTCCTCAGCTGTTAAGACCATTGGGAATTAAAGCACCATTATTTTGTGAGTGTATTGTTTTGCATGTATGTATGTCTGTCTGTACCACTTTTGTGCCTGGTGTCCTCAGGGGGCCACAGAAGGGCATTGGAGGATCCCTTGGAACTTGAGCTACAGTTTGGGTATGTGTGCCACCATGTGGGTGCTGGGGACTGAACTCTGATCCTCTGCAAGAACAGTAAGTGCTCTCAATTGATGAGCCATCTCTCCAGCCTCCATTTTTTATTTCTTCTTAGGTATTGTCTCTTCAGTTTCCTAACTACATGATGGCAAATCAGAAGCAAATCCATGTCATGGGTACCACGAACTGATTGAATCTCCCAGTGAATGCTATTTCACTTTTAGAAACAAAAGTAGAACTTGTTTTATTGTAAACTTTGAGTTAAAGATAGAAAACAATATTTTTATTTATAGCTTAATTATACAAGTTTTTGCAATTTAAAGGTTTACAGTACTTATCTCTTTAGACATATATAAGGATGATTTATAAAATTTAACAATAACCAGAAAATGTTCTTCAAAAGGATTTCCTTTAATTTATAGCTAGGTATAAAGCTCATAGTTGCCAATATACTTCTTTATTAAGGGCACTGACCTAGGTCTTTAAATAAAAATAAGCATATCTGTAAAAAAGTACTACATAAGAAGGTGCATAAAAGCATGCACTTACAGATACTTTCTGAAAGGATGTAAACTACTTTGGGACAGTGTCATCTCTTCAGATTTCCTCGATTAATGAATAGCAGGACTACTGATGTCCAGATGCTACTGCGGAAAGATGACTAAGGCAACTACAGGCAAAAGCATGTGTGATGCACAAAGAACAGACATTCCAAAAGTGAAGGCTTTTATGATATTGGAACAGGTGGGAGCGTCTTCTTGTAAATAAGTCAAAGAGATTGTCATACAGTACCTGATGTGTAGAATCTCTTAAAATGCAGACATTTTGCTGCCTTGCTGTTTATAGGTAGCTATATAGCTTCTGTACTTTTTAACAGCCAACCAGTTTGGGGGTCAACTTAGTTCTAGGCCCTAGTGTGAAACACACATTCTAAATATGGAATGTTTACCACACACTGTTCTTTTCTTTTTCAATGTCTTTATATTTCCCCATTTTTATCATATTGCATAAGCTGAAATTCTAGTAAGAAAAGTTTCCTTTTCCAAGCAGAATTTTGCTGCCGTCTCCGTCCATCAGTTTTCTTCTCTCATACTGTACAGTGGATCCACGAGTTTATTGTGCACATGCATTAAACCTTAAAGAAAGCAAAGCACAGTTCTAGTTGTATTTTTGTTAATTTTGAACTTTTACTTCAGATTTACATGATATAATATTTGATTCTTCTATAATTACACAGTCTACTGAAACTGTTTAAGAAATACAATTGATAAATTAGTGTAGATCTACAACAGCACAGCTATTTTGGAGTCCCAATGCAGCTTCAATTCTAATCTTGAGCATTAGAATGGCAGGCTGGTGAACTTGAATATGATTGGTTAATTCATTATCTAGAAGTTTATGTTTTGATTGTATGGCAGTTGCTCTAGTTGATGACAATCAAGGGACCCAGAACTGTCATAAGATAGCTCTGTCTTCCAAAATACTGCCCTATACATCTATTTTTGGGGGGAGAGAGGGGGTGTCACATGGGTTATCATGTTTGTATATGTATATGGGTGCCAAAAGTCAAGGTAGGGTGCTTGCCCTTCATCACTGTGTTACCCTTTTAGAGATGGTTTCTCACTGACTACAGAGATCATTACCTGGGAGGAATTGCTGCTCAGCAAGTTCCAGAGATCTTGTATCTGACTCGCAGCCCTAGGATCACAGGCATGGACCATCATGCTTTGCCTTTGAATGTAGGCACTGGGGGGATCTGTACTAGGTTCTTCATGATTGCGAAGCTCTTTTCCAACTAAGCCGTGCCCCGGCCTCTATACAGACTTTGAAATGTATTGACAAAACTGGTTGATTACAAGCTTGCCCATAACCTACTGAGGTTTAACACAACAATGCAGACAGACATCTGTTTAAAATGATTTGGGATGGAAACCTAGGGATTCTAAATTTAAGTAGACTTTAGTAATCATTTCATAATTAGTATGCATTCTTTAGAGTGGAAATAAAAATTTAAATGTAAGCACATTTAAAATTTTATTTTCTAATGGGTATGCGTGTTAGTGAATCATATTACAGCTCTTCCAGATATGTCTCTTACAAGATTGTCTTTGACAGAAACAGTGAACTAAATAAACAGTTTTATAGTTTGGAAGGCAAAGAAGTTAAATTTTCCAGGTCATTCAAACTTACAAAAAACTGTAGGGAAGGTATTTAGTTTCTTCAGAAATTGGGTATTGTATTTGAGAGAAAGGTGTTAGAAGTTTACGTTCCTTGTTTGAGAAGCCTCAAAGAGCACTCAGATCCACACAGTGGGGAAGACCACTTTCAGGGGACTAGCAAATGGCACTGGGAAGTGGTCCAGGAAGAGAAAAGCCGGTAGAGGCATCTTCAAATAAAGGAAGGAATAAGCATTTCATTCTCTGGAGCAACTGAAAATGAGAAAGCTGAGTTCTCTCACAGCTCGTTTAAGATTTAGTCAGCACCTCAACCATCACAAGGCCCAATAAATAGTAGAGGGGACATCAAAGTAAAGGTACCTTCAGCTATGTGATTTACATGCACTGTTTTGTAGACGATCGTCTAGAACAGTGGTTCTCAACTTTCCTAATGCTGTGGCCCTTCAATACAGTTCAAGCTGTGGTGATCAACCATGAAATTATTTTCGTTGTTACTTCATTACTGTAAATTTGCTAGTGTTATGGATTGTAAATCTTTTTGGAGATAGAGTCTGTGACCCACAGGTTGCGAACTTCTGATCTAGCATTCTACTCGATACAATGCTATCATTTGCTAACAACATTAAAGCTTTAAAATACACGTGGAATATTAAGCAGTAAAGTTGTTTATAATTATACAGTGTATATAGCTTTTACACATAAGATAACTTGCTTCTAAACAAAATATCTTAGGTAGAAAAGTGTTTACCAGGTAAAAACTACTTTAAAAAGAGTGTAAATAATTGGTATGTAAGTCATAAAGAGAAATAAGAAAGTATCTCTTCTGATAAAAAATGCACTGGTTTCCTGGCATTTCTTATAAAGATGCTACAATGATACAGGTTCTAAATCCCAGTTTTTCACTGAGTATCTTATGATTTGGGATCTACCTGAACTCTACCTCAAGTCACTGCCGGCAAGCAATGAAACGAACCTTGTTTAAATGACAGCAGCATTCTGAATGCACGCTAATACAGAGCGAAGTTCCATTTTAAAGGAAAAAACAGCTAGGATCAATGGAACGAATTCTCAAGTATCCAATCTTATCTTTAGAGAGGTGAAGTAAGTTTCCATTTACTAACAATTATCACTGTTATACATCTCATTAACCTAGATCTCTAGAAATAGAACTTTTAAAAAGATTCTTGTGACCAAAAGAAAGGGTACTAATATAAATGGAATTTCAAATATTATACATAATTACACATATTATTCTGTGTAGATTATATCTCATCAGTGTTTCATGTGGCACTGAAGTGATCAGATGCCTAATATGTGAAACTATATTTGAAATATGCATATAATCATGCAATGTACTCTCTACTAATATGCTTTCCTGCAAGAAAAGGTGATATACACTCAGGCTTTTATCAATTTCATTTTTTGGATAACTGCTGGTATCCTAAAATCTCTTCTGAATATTTATAACTCCAAGATAGGAAATACAGCATCCTCTTCAGGCCATAGAGCAATCCTCACATGAATGGTATGCTTTTCAAAATGTCTTTCAAGAGCTAAGATTTTGGATATATCTAACAGTTACTTCCTTTCCAGCTTAAGTTATCTAACATTTTAATTAGAGACAATGATCATAGTATAGGTAAACAGGTATGACTTTGTTATAGATGCCACACAGGTCGATAAAGCCCAAACTCCAGAGGAGCTTTAATTCAGTTATCCTCTCTGCCCATAGGATCTCTATGACTGGTAAGTGATCTGTCTTCTTAAATACAAGGTAAAGAGAACTTACAGCATAGCACTGTTGTGAGAATTAAGTAGTTCAGTCAGGGAGATGCATTTAGAATACTGCCTGGCAATACAAGTTTGGACTCTTATTAATTAAACAAATTATGAAAAAAAAATCCAACAAAACACTAATCGTGGCAAATAGACTAGCAAACATTTAATTCAGGAATGCTGGCACTGGACAATAAATATGTTAGATATTTTAAAAGTGGTATTAAATCTTCTGGATGACTGCTTATATTAACTTCAAGGAATCTAACAGTTTTGATGCAAAGTGGACTGCATGGAAATACATGGGTAAACTCAATAGCTTTGCTTCAGAACTCATCACCAAAGGCATTCTGCTTCTATTTGTCAAATTATATTGAAGCTACCATTTTTTAAGATTAATTTACAAGAATTGTTTAATTGTGAAGCATGTACCTAGCTATGTATCTTCATTAAAATGTTCTCCATAAATACTTAGTGAATGAAGAGCAATAGAGAACGTAGATGCAAATAACACAAAACCACATATAGAGTATGGTCAAACTCTACTTTAAGATTATTTTCAGGACTTACTCAACTTAAGTCATCTGTATACCACCTCTAAGGATTTTCCCATGCACAAACATTTACATGAACTCTAACTTACCGATTTCCTCTAGTTGAATTACAGTGTTTAAGTTTATATAGTTCCTAATAGAACTGCTATATGTTGAAAGCATATTTTAAGTGCCACCAAGAACAAAAAGATACCAGATAGACAATGCCACCCATTTTAAGACACATCTCATCCCAATTTCAGTCAAATCATAGAGTGAGTAAAATATAGCAACTTTGTTAACCTTTCTTTCAGCAATATTTATGAAATATAGGTTCAGTTTGTCATTACATTTTTCAACACTTGTTAATCAAAGTTACAATAAAAATGTATATTCATTCATGTCCCAGAATTGTCATATATACTACACATTTTGAGACATGACTTAAATTAATATTCAGCACCCAACACAACTACTCTAAACAAGACAACGATGCTTTAGGCACTTGAGCTTGCCTTCACCCATAATCAGGAAACACTAAGCTTGGTGTAGTGTAAATGCTCTCTGAAGCCTCCTAAAGCATCCATTACATCACGAGTATTTTCTATACAAAGCCCCAGTGCAAATAAAGTTTGAAAGTAACCAGACTACAGGAAAAAGGCAAAGGAAAATCAACATGCAGAAGTCTAAGCAGTCAAACTGCTGCTTTGCTATTATTTCATTCTGTTTGCAAGTGTACCCATTATAATACCAACTGTAACCTACTGGAGTGGGTTTGCCTGACATCAGGAAGCTTAGGTGGGATAGTGGGTGATGCATCTTAACCATGGATAAGGCTGCAGTTAGAAAGAAGGATGAGGCAGAATGCCCAAATGTTACCAAACAAATGAAAAGACCTAGGAAGGCCACTACTGAGTTACTTAATCTCGTGTATTCAATATGAAACTAAAATACTTCATTGAATTTTGGATTTCAAAGAAAAGAAAATGTCCTGAAAGCTCTGAAAACTATTATCTGAGAAGTTTTATTCCTTGAACAACCTGGTTGGTGTGTTAGCACAATGCGAGTTTCCAACAGGCCAAGCTGTAAGATGAACATCCACAGTCATTACATTCTGCCATCCACTGCAAGCATCTCCAACGCATACTCATTCAATGCTCACCTTTAAAGTACTTCACAGTTTTCACTCTTAATTCTAAAGTAGCATCTTCATCACATACAAAAATCGTTCGGGGATGCTGCTGAAAAGCTGAAACAGTCCACATGTGATTGATTCCTTCCTCAATGGCTTTGTACAGGGCAAATGCCTTGTGTGCACCTGTTATGAGGATCATCACCTGCAGAATCAAGTGTCACTTGTCAAATAAAAGGGAGTAGGAAGCTCTATGGTAACACATAAGTGAAGACCAAAGTTAATACTTTAGTACTGATGTGTAAAAGACAGGCCTGGGAAAGTAAAGAGAAGGGTTTCCTGGGTTA